>JABMDO010000590.1:0-26537 GCA_014851415.1 Cnaphalocrocis medinalis
TTCGCTAGACATGTGTAACTCAGGAGTGTTGGGACTAGAAGAGGTACATTTTTTTAATTGGAAGCATACTTAGTTCAAAGTAAAAGAGCGCCATCGTATCCGAATTCCGAACCCTTATGTGGATTTTTCAAATCTGTGAATTTCTACCTAGCTTGTGTGAACGCCCGTTGGTCTAGTGTTTAAGTTACCGGGCCGTTGATCTCGGGGTCCTGGTTTCGATCCCGGTCGAGCAAAAGTATGTTTCGTATTTTTCGAACATAGCTCGGGGTTGTGATCACCAATCCGCATTAGGCAAGCGTGGTGATATTAAGCCTAATCCATCATAGTAGCGATGACTTGATTTCTATGATGGAGGCATTTGACCCTGCAGTGGGACAGTATATAGGGCTGATACTTTTTTTTTTGGTGGTGAGGGGAGGAAACAGTAGTTTTATGTTTTCCGCATGTAGGTGGTACTCTGGCGGCCAAAGTACAAAAAAAAATTATGTGATAATTGACACACGAGCAGAATCACCTAATGGCCAACGATTACCGCCACCCATAGACATTTGCAATACCAGGTAGCTGCAAGCTTGCAAACCTTTAACCCCTTTTTCCCCCACATTGGGCCTCCGGTACCCTCACTCGGCGAAACCCAGCGCAGACGCCAGTCTTCTCTGAAGTCGTGTGTATGTGTGTCACTACGGACAGAGTCGGCCCGTTCATGCAGAAGCGGGGCTCTCCAAGTCCAGGTCCACCTTACACTGTTTGTCGTGAAACTGTCGTGTCGCCAAGCGTGACGCGTGTCGTTAACTACTGTCATTGACCCGTCGACTGTCTAATGGGGAGGCGGAGAAATGGCGAACTTTCCGTTTCCGGTGGTAGATTGACGTCGAGAATTACGGCAACGGTAATGTAAGTAGGCCATTTACAGCCACACATCAAAGTAAGTATACAAAACTGTCGTAATTCTCCAATCGACTCTCATCTTACGCCGTACCCATTCGGTTGAATATCATTTAGAAATTTGACAGTTTGTGGTAACCTCATGTGTGGCTGAATGTAAAATATTTTTTTCGACAAATTTAGAAAAGTCATAGAACAAAAAATTGTTCAAAATGGTTGATAGAACACGTAGATAAAGAGATGTAATGTTTACAGATACACCCTGTATACATAATTATTAGTTAGGTATATCAAGCAAAAAGGTTAAGTAGATAGTAATCGGGTATTTTTTAAATTATTGTGTCAATTCCCAGGGTTCATTCCCGGGGTCGAGCAAATGTATGTTTCGAATTTTTCGAACATAGCTCGGGTTTGTGATCACCAATCCGCATTAGGCAAGCGTGGTGATTAAGCCTAATCCCATCATAGTAGCGATAACTTGATTTCTATGATGGAGGCCTTTGCCCTGGAGTGGGACAGTATAATTACCCAGATAGCAAGCGGGATTGCTGCAAACTTGATTTTTAGATTGTCACGTCAATCATGAAAAATCAAGTTCATCACAAAATTGCTGTGAGCTTGTTTGATTTAGGTATGATGTTTCAAGGCTTTGTAGTTTTAAAGCAAGTATGCATTTTCCGCTATGTTTGAAAGATGAAGAATCAAGTTTGTTTTTGTTTGTTACAAACTTGCGTTGTGTCATACCTACCACAGATAACTATACTAGGGGACATAGGACACTTCGATTTCTGACATCAGTTTTACACGTTCGGGCGCAAAGCTCTGGCATCGCGGCGTGCGTGCTGGTGAAGTTACTGATTTAGGTATCGATATCGAGATTTAGTGATGTTCTTAGTCGATAAGATAATTATGGTGGCATAGGTGGTGGATGGAGTTCTTACTTCTACATAATATGTCAAGAAGGTCATGACAATGATTTTTTGAAAATTAATCACGACTTTCTTGATGTATGATAATATTAGGTGTAAAATAATTCAAGACATTACATACAAAAGTCATTTATTTTTGATCGTCATCTTAACATTTTCGAATAGATGATGCATTATTTGATCATTAATTTCCACATCGGTTGTTCCGCGATCTCCTGAAAAGTAAGGTAGAAGGATGTAATTAGGATGTCACAAAATTCACTTTTAACTATGAAGATTCATTTCTAAAAGCATAGCAGCATACACGGACGTATATATAGCTTTGGCAAGGGGGGGGGTCCCCCTGGCAAAAATCCGGACCCGGATGTCCAACTGCAAAGTCAGAGGTGGGGGGGGGGATGTAGTCTAAAATATATTTTTTAAAAATTTAAAATTGAATTTCAACGTTGTTTCAAATGTTGATATACGGCTCTCCTGAAGTACACTTCGAGCTTTATGCTAGCGAGGTCCAGTGTGAGTTCCCTTGGCCTTAATTACGTCGCCCTGGGTTATAACCAATTGAACCCTTATGTCAAACCAGGCCTCAATGGGGGGGGTCCGGACCCCCCTGGACTCCCCCCTTATATACGTCCATGGCAGCATATGCTGAGTTTGGACCTTATTGACCACCCATCTGTCTATATATAAGCACATAATGTTCTCTCTGTTCTCGTATGTACCTACTACTTATTATGTATTCTGTGTCTTACTACTGTTGTGTTGTATCTCTTCTTATGTGGTCAATAAATGTTTTACTTACTTACTTAAAATAAATTCATCAATCTAATCTAATACCAACCTTCAGAGATACCGGCTGGCATGGACTTATCTGCCAGCTGGTGCGAATTCAATGACTTTGTCAGGTGGCAAGGAGTAATTGTGGTCTCTTAGGTCATCACCAACTGAAAATACATACCTATAATTAATTGTAAGCATAAAATAGGAGATGGGAGAAATGTCACTATAAGCGAGTCATTATAAAGGACTTTGTAATAAAGAGTTTTCTATGCGAACCATTTTCACCTTGTAATTATGTCATATCAATAAAAGCGGAGTCAAATTAACCAGATTCTACTGTATCTACACCTTTGTGAATTTACACAAAGTTCATGTACATAAATGATTTCAACTATGTGATGTGTGTTGTGTTGTTGTTGTGCCTAATAAGGGATGTCTCCCATTAAACAATAATGAAATGCTCACCTTCACGAATAGTCGAACTTGCTGCATACACTTCTTCAAGTGATTGTAATGTTATTTTAGCGACAACGTTTACGGAAAAACTTACTGAACAATTTGTAAACACAAGACACAAGTCGAGAAAAGTTTTGTTTTGATTGTCAGTCAGTCAACGTCAATTTTTTTTTTATAATAGTTTTACGGCATTGGAACGGTCCATACAGCAGTGCCATTGACAGGGAGCATTGATTCTATGGGAAAATGTCAATCAACACTGACACTTGTGAGGAAATGAGGCCGCGAAGGCTGAGGATAATATTAATAATTTACAATAAACAGGAAATTTATAAAAAAAGTACGGAAACGTAACTATTACACAAGCCAAGCCACAAATTACACAAATGATAACTTGTGTGAATGCGGTGCAATTGGGGATGTAAAATGTAAACCATCTTTTTTTCTCTTGTCTTTCGCATAACCGTTCTTCTTTACTAGCATCTCTTATATCCCTCCGTATCCCATTCCCGATTTCTATCGCTAGTCGCTACTCTTTTATCATCTAACAATATTGATAATAAAAAAAATATATATAAATACCTACCATACCATCATATTTATATTTTCCCTTAATTCCCGTTCTCAATATCCTGATTTCTTCTAATAATTTGTTTCCCAACCTTTCCTATCGTCCCTTCTCACAATACTCCTGTCAGTGGCCAATGCCAACAGGCACAAACCGTGCAGTGACAAGGGAAAAAAAAAAAAAAAACCACGCCATGACCGGCCATCTTAGAATAATCCGGCCATATTGTTTTGTTTGTAATGCACAACATTACTAAAAGCTTCTGTTCTGTGCGAATTGGACGCTTATTTATTATTGACCTACGTGCGTGACGTGCTAAGGATTAAAGGTTACGTGCGTGACGTGCTAAGGATTAAAGGTTAGTTTATTTATTTTTACCTTTACAAACACTAATGATAAGTACCTATATAGTTACTTATCTATCCCTTCTACCTTATTTACCTACTTTCAAACCCAGGCATCGTGTTCCTAATCCTAAATAAATAGTTCCTGCCTGTTTATTAAGGCATATTACTCAATATTTATTTTTAACAATGTGTACCTAACAGAAAGGTGTTATTGTAAGTTGTAAATGTATTACATCGTGGACCCTGTCTTGCACTGCAATTAGAAAATAATACATACATAGAACATCTTAAATGATCAAAATATCATCAAATAAACTAAACTAATTACCTACTATAGGTACCTAGGTACCCAAATTGTATGTATTCCGTCCGGTTCCAGTGCATTTCATGGTTATCGAGTTGTCTAATCAAAACAATTTGAATTTACCTGGCATTGTGATAGTTCAAATAGATTAATTTACATTCTTAGGTTGGTAAGTTATTTTTGCATTAGAGGAATAAGAATGTAACTAGTAATTAGAAGTACTTTATTACCTACAAAGTTATTTTAGTAACTAATTTCCTAATTGGGTATTTGACTAATCTCGATATAGTAAAAAATATTGATACTCTATCAAAATATTGGTAAATAAGAACCAATGGCCAACATTTTCAGTTAAAAATATAACGTCTAGCTGGTTTGGTGAGCATTCAAAGTTTCATGGGCAAGTCCATTTTTAAAGTATAATTTTTTTTTTACAATAATTATATCATTGTACAGTGGCCAGCACATCAAGTTACTACAATCTGTCAAATTTCTTCAATCGAACCTCACTTTTATGTCAAACGTGTTTGGTTCAATATCAACTGAGGAAATTTGACAGATTGTAGTAACTTGATGTGCTGGCCACTGTACTACCCATACCTTTTACACCAACTTTTATTATAAAACCATTTACTTAAACGAAACATTTGATATAGCTACCAAATATAAAATTTACTAGATGCGCGCACACAGAAGTTTGAGTTTTGACATCACAATTCAATAGCCATTTGTATAGAGCGTTTTTGGGCTTGCCCAAAATATGTGCTCTTAAAGTTGGAGAATCAAGTGTTTTTTTTAGTGATGTTACTCAAATTGAGGCGTCTTTTGATTAAACACATAAAATAAATTTATTCAAATACCCAATTCTGTGATTATGTCTTAGATATAGATAGATATGTGTGTTTAATTGTCTGAGATAAATAATAATCAATGTTTTCTTGGTATGATGAGCTCAAGGGCTATGGCTTCTGCATGATATATTTTATTGATTTTAAAGTATGAAACTAAAAATTTTTCTTTAAGGGCAACCAACATGTCTCGGAAACCATATTTAGAAATGACTAGGCGAGGCCAGTTAAAAAGAATTAGAAGACAGATGAAACTTAGTCATGCATATAGTTCTGTCAGTGATAACCACTCTGAAGAAGACGTTTCATTTACTTGCGAAGAAGCTGTGCAAGCAGCTGATGAAAATATTGTTCCAAGTTCATTTCCTCATGATCCCATCTCTCCTCTCATCCAAGAACATTGTTCCATTTCTCCTCTAATCCAAGAAAATTGCCCGTCCAAGCAAAGATTTTTTTTCGCTATCCCAGCTTTGTTCCCATAGTAAAAGTTGTTCATGAATGGCCTGACCCACCCCCTGCAAGGGTGCCAATGAATTCATTTAGATACACTATCTATATCGACTCAATATGCCTACCACTATTATTATTTTCAGTATCATTTGTGTTTGTTAGTGTTAATTATTTCTGTTATTTTTCAGAAATATGTAGAAAAATATACAAACAATGTAACAGAAGACAGTCTAAAAGAAGTTGTTAGCGACTGGTTAAATCAAGCTAAAGTTAGACGTTCAAGAAGGTAAGATTTAGTTTATATTAGATGTATTTTATTAGCGACCCCCCGGCTTCACACGTATACTTGTATTATACATAATATGTATAAAAGAAAGTTGCTGTCGTTGTCTGTCTGTCCCTATATGCTTAAATCTTTAAAACTACATAAACGGATTTTAATGCGGTTTTCTACAATATGTACTATGTAGTGATTTATATATTTTAGATGTGCTCCTTTCAAAATTTTAGATAACCCCTTCCCCTTATAGTAGTTTTTAAGGATTACTATAAATATATTTAAGTAATTCAGACATAATCAAATTTGTAATTTTAATTATTGTATAAGTTTGTGTGTACATACAGAAACTTATACAATAATTAAAATGTAAATATAATGTCTTAACCTGTGGAAATAAACTTGTTTCTTTTTGTTTCAGAGCAGAAAGACAAAATAAAGAGAATTGACAACATCGAAAAATGTACTTGGAAATTAAATCAATCAATCAATCATAAGTATATATATATAAATAGACAGCATAGATTATCTAACTTATAAACTGGGTCTATACCCAGTTATAAGTTAGATAATACTCTATAGTAATCAGCTACTATTGGTGGACAGCGACATCTAGTAATGAATATTTGAACTAAAAGTATACTTTAGTGTAAGTAAACTACGGTTTTCATAGAAATATATTTCTATGAAAATGAAAATTTTCAATAAAAATGAAGAAAACTGAAGAAAATTTACCTACAATGTTGTCTATTAAAATACGCCACAATAGCGGCGACGAAACACTGTGATTGTTATGATTAAGTTTTAATAACATAATAATAAAAATACATATGTATATTATGAATATTTGTTGTTTTATTTAATGCCAAACATGCAATTTATTGCTAGTTTGGTAAGGCAAACCTTTAACCACGTGTTCTATCAACCATTTTGAGCAACATTTGTTCAACAACTTTTTTGGTTGGTAGAACACATGGTTAAAGGGATGTAAATGTTCACTGATACACCCTGTATAATTTATAGAAGCAGACATAATGCAAGGTTGTCATGTCAAACTTGCATATACTTAATAGAAAAACTTTATTGCAAGTTTGTTATGTCAAACGTGCATACACTTTATAGAAAAATTTTCTAGCAAGTTTGTCGCTTCGGAACTAGAAAGTTTGATTTAACCTTGCCTCATGTTTATACACTTGCCACGGCAAATTTGAGACAAAGCTTCATGTTTGATACATCGAACCTATCGCAAGTCAGTTTCAAGTTTAAATTGTTATCTGGGTATAGGCTGATACTTTACTTTTTATGTAAATTCCGGAGGAATGTGGATTTCAGAACTGCCACGGAACTTAGAGCTCAAAAACTCTCCAGTTAATGCCCCTAAAAGCTAGGAATGCGGGTTGGCGATTACAGAACGTCTATAAGAGGCGCCATCAAAGAGGCCACTCGTTTGATGTATGGATGCTTTAGGAACGGAAACCAGACTAAACTCCACGGGCGGCTCATTCGTATGGAACTGAGCCAGCAAACGCGTAACGAAGTTCCGCTGTAAGGATATCTGATGACCTGAAGCGACCCCATATTTCAGAGCTAAGACTCTAGTTCCTACATCTATGTCGGTCAACGCTACTCACATAGGTGAGGTATTACCAAGCATATACTTACTGACTGACCCATAGGTGTCAGTCAGTATGCTTGGTGATACACCACAAAGTACGGGTAAGTAATTTGAGAAACAAAAGGTGACAGTTGATAAATCCATATTATCCACATAGGTACTACTAATATTATAATGAGAAAGTGTGTCTGTCTGTCTGTTTGTCTTTTTCTTTCAAGGCAAAACGGAGAGATTTTTTAAGGGGCTATACCACAGAATACTAGCGCCGCCAACCTATTTACACTGATTGTGGCGAAAATATGATATTTTTGAAGAAAATAAAACATTACAGACTTAGATCAAAGTAAATTGGATTTTTCAAGATACAATACATTATTTCTAACACGCGACAAGTAACAATAATGTTAATTATTGCTAAAAACGGCCACTTTTAGCAATAACTCGATAAGTGGAGATCGTTGAAGGGATGGAGAATAACTTATGCTACTTTTTGCCCCTTTCTAGCCCACCAGTTTAGGGAAGTGGGGGGCGCGAGCGAAGCCGTGGGCAAAAGCTAGTAATTAATAAACTGATAGCCTATTCGAATATAATGGGGGAGAGGAAAGATCATCCCGACTAAGTATGTTGGCTTGGAGAGAATGGGAGAAAATCTAGCGGCCAAAAGAGGATATCAACTGGAACGACCAGATGCGGGACGACTGGGGCGTCCGAGATATGGCTGAGGGACGAAGTCACCAAGGGCCTTTAAAACAGACCTGTGCCAATTCTACAGACCGGATAAAATGGCGAATTTGAACGAACGAGATTTCATGATTTGGCCATGGGGCTAGAAAGGGAGACGTCGCCGTGTCCAGAAAGCTTCAAATTCACTTCGTCAGTTAGTCCTAATACTCGTATTTATTGCTTCCATGTAATACAATACTTACTTATTTACTACTAGCGGCCGCCCGCGACTTCGTCCGCGTGGAAAAGTAACTTTTTACCCCCCTTTTAACCCCTTACAACCCCCTTTTCGCAATAAAAAGTAGCCTATGTTCTTTCTCAGGGTCTAGATCATCTGTATACCAAATATCATTCAAATCCGTTCAGTAGTTTTGGCGTGAAAGAGTAACAGACAGACAGACAGAGTTACTTTCGCATTTATAATTTAGTATGGATTAACCATTTGGGTCATAGGCCTCCTTCAAGGTTCTCCATACAGATGGTAGGTACAGCCCGCATCTAAAGAATTCCGGCGACCTTTACCAGGTCGTTGGTCCAGAAAAGAAGAGGCACGGACGTAAAAAATTTACGTCCACTGAATGCCCACATGACAAAAAAAAATCTTTTTAAATCTAAACCTTACTAACCAAGACATAATATTAGCGATAAGACCGCCTAGATTATATTTACATGACCATCGTATTAAGTTCCGTAATTAGGTATTGTGATGTAGTAATTATTAACATCTATAAAAATAAACTGTGGGAGAGCCACGCTTCGGCATGAATGGGCCGGCTCGACCGGAGTGATACCACTGCCTCACAGAAAACCGGCGTGAAGCAGCCCCTGTGCTGTGTTTCGCCGAGTGAGTGAGGGTACCGGAGGCCCACCCGGAGGGGAAGGGAATAAAAGGTTGGCAGCGCATTTAATTTTGTAACTCCACTGGTGTTGCAAGTGTCCATGGGCGGCGGCAATTGTTTACCATCAGGTGATCCGCCTGCTCGTCTGCTATCTATCACATTAAAAAAACTGTAAATTGCTCACCTGTGTATACTATGCAGCTTCACGATGTTGGGATGGTTCCGGAAGACTGCAAGAAAATGATCTCCCTAAAAGTCCTTTGAGCATCAGTCTGGTTCCTGAACGCATCAAAAATCTTTTTAATCGCCACGACCTCCTTCGTTTTCTTGTCTATTGCCTTCCACACGATCCCGTACGCGCCTTTACCTAGCCTCTTCTTGATATCAAACCTCTTTAGAATATGTTCGTCTATTTCGGACATATTTTTTTCTGGACTCTTTTTTGAACCTGCTTTTGAAGGCCATCTTTTTCCGATCATCTTTCTTAAGATTTTGCTGAGTTTGATTCATTTGTACTAGTTATAGACCACTCTTGTTACACAGCTGGTTTCAGCACTAAAATTGAACATTCTATACTTTATCATTAAATTCGAACGCCCTACTGAAACATACTACAGACGAAGCGAGGTCACATAAAATGGTAATTGTAACTTGTGTAGTAAACTAATTTGAATACGAAGCAGCGTGATGCTTGTCATTTTAAAATATTGATTATACAGCCACAGAAAATAGATCAATAACTTTCGATGACTCCTTGAAAAAAACTGTCGCGAACTTCCGAAACTCTTCTCAAACAGTAAATTATTAAGTACTCACGTAGAACACAGCAAGAATTGCACACAAAATCCATTTTACTGATGATATAAACGCAAGGTTGTGTTTTTAAAACTGCGTTTGCGGAAAATATCGGCACGTTTGAAGAGTTCGAGCCGAAATTCATTTGTTTACGGCGCTCATTCGAACACGCTGTCAGTCACCATGGCAACCGCGCTGTCAACGTTAGTAAGGAGACCATAACAAAAACTTTGTGTAATCGATTTAATTAATGCAAATCGAATCGATTGACGGCGTGTGTAAACCATGAACTATTTCATTAAGAAAAAAAAAAAGTAAATACTAGCATTCATTCATTAAAAATTGGGCATGGAGTAGGAAGGTAGTTAACGAGTATGATAAACACTTAATTAGCAATAAACTATTTGATTTGAGGTTTTGCAGTAGGTTTGCCTAAGTTGATATTTAAATAAGTCTTTGTATCTTATAGGTAATTTATTTAAAGTAGTCGTTAGGCTTTCAGGTCTATTCGATTTTGATCAATTAGGAATATAAAAATAGATAGGTAGTTTGAATAAGGATAGCAAAAATAAGGATGTAATTCCCTCCCTTGAACTATTTCCTGCATTTTTGTTATTAAGGTCAAAATAAAGCTCTATAGTTTTTTTTTCTTAAATGAAGTATTTATTATTTTTTAACATTTACTCAACACTTACAATACTCCGTTTTATAATAAATCTGTAGTGTTATTTGTCACATTAAAACTTACAAAATCTAGAACCTTTCAAGATTAGATTACTAAGAAATGTGAAGTTAGCAATTAACACTAATAACTACTTACATGCTTGTTTTAATCACTTGCTAGGCTTATAATAATAATAAGTAACATTTTCGCAATAGGTACGTATTCCTCACTTAAAATAAAATATTAACAAATAAAATAAAATAAATCTTTAAAAATTAACAATAAAACTAGTTTTTTTTTGTAAAAATAAAATAAAAAAAATATCACTACTTAGCCAAGGAATGATCGCTAATAAAATATCACATTTATAACTCAAAATAAATAGCTGTCGTCAATAAATGCAAGAAAAAAGAATAATAATATTTCTAGCTCTTTATTACAGTCCCCGAGCCTGCTAAACCCGAAAATTTCTCAGTACTTAGGAAATTATTATTGTTTTACCTATATGTTTGACATACATACTTACAACTTTTGTAAATTAGGAATCGACGCTCTTTTCTCTAATCTTTTTCAAATAAGTATTATTTGCAAGCATTTTCATGAAATACATTACGGACCTACTTACACTTTTCTAAATTTCACATCATATTTTAATATGAACTAGCTTCCATTTAACATTAATTTATTAAGTTTTAGAGGAATATCTAAGTACGCATACTTGAACCATCCTTTCATTAGATTTTTTCATGACTTTATAATTTATTTTGAAAGCCCATTCGTTCACAAGGATTAGACTGAACGGATATGCAAAAAGACAAGCTTTTGTCTATTTTGGAGGGCAAAGCTATTAATGGTCTCAGATTGCATGTTTAGAATTCCTACTTATTTAAGTATTAATTAATAAAACCACACTTTAAAGCGAATTGGTTAAATCTCCTTATGCACCAACTACCAACACCAACTTATGGTGTCCCTCCCTCCCCTTACCTAGCCAGCCTTCATCACCATCAAATCAAAGGTGAGAATTGGCTAGGTGCATATTAAATAGACACTACATGGCAAAAGTTATTCAAAATTTATAAAGACATTCATATTCGAAGTATTTAGATTCGATAATTGAAATATAAAACATTATGAACACTTTAATAGGACAACATTTAAAGTTTATGTATGTATAATAGAGCATCCACGTTACAATGAGCTTAGTTTGTTTTATCGATTTATTTTGTGTGCGTTTTAATTTTATAAACTTTCTAGAGCCGAACTGGCTTCTAATTAATTTAGCAATTTCTTCACTTAGGCACAGAATACTTAATAGTACATGTACAGAAAGCCCACTCCTTAAAACCGTTTATGGAAATGAAGACTCAGGCTACCATAACATAACGTTGAAATTCCGACTGCACAGCGTTCAATGCCTACCATTAGTCATACCTAGAAGTGCGTTCTCTTTCTATCGCAAGCAACTGCCGCGCGTGCGTCGCCGCTCGTTCGTGATTTTCTACTGATTAGCCCCTCCGGAGGGGACGCCGCATGTACTTGCAAGTTCGATACCTACACGCGGAGTGGGACAGGCCTGACTTACCTATGTAATATTACTAGATTTATCATTTAACCAAATCCGTTCAAAACGGGATTACCTATGTGGGAGATGAAAAATAATTATTTCAGTTCAGCTAAGCTGACTTAAAACTAATTTTGTGCACGACTTTTAGTAATCATCGAAATGTTAATATAACCAATAGCGTTAAAAACTAAGTACCTACTTTTAATAACAAATTTCTTCGTTCGGCTTTGTTAAACAAAATATTTCAAAATGTAAGTAATTTAATACTGAGAATCATACCTCATCCTTAATATTAATCTTTTTTAAAGCAACCAGCTGCCAACTTATCTTTTCATAGTTTGTTCGAGAGTGATTCGTTTCGGTAACCCCTACCCCTACAGTGCGCTGAGCAAACGTCATTAGTTTGCGGTGTTCAAAGGCATTTTTTTTCACTTCGCTCAATTAGATCACATAAAAGTTATCTTATGCACAGTATGTATTACCATTAATCTCATGAATGGTTCCAAATAAATATTTCTTCTATCTTTCTCTCATAGGTACCTACATGTGTATTTTATCTATAGGTACCTCTTGATGGACTTAAAAGGAAATAAGGATTACCTTGGTGTTCTTTAACACTGTTTATCTTTAACAACTGATCAAATATCATTCATTTCTTTCTAAGAAGATTTTAAATAAATTAGCCGGCAAATGGAAGCCAAACTATAATGTCCCGATTTTTTCGGCAACCTTCTTTAACTCTATGTCAACTTTGTGACAACGACAACAAATGTCTTAACTCAAAGTTAAGAAACCTTTCAAAATTTAAAAGATTTAAATAAAGTAGCGGGCTAAAAAGCAGCATTAAAACGCCTGCCAATAGGGGATATTGCATCTGGAAAGTCCGCTAGATGGCGTACTGTAGAACTAAGAGCTACACGATGGTTGGCAATTTTAATGTGAGATGTCAAAGTGTCACTAAACAACTAATGACGTTGCAGTTGGACCTCAGTCTAACAGTACGCCATCTAGTGGATTATTCAAACGCTATATAGCCCCCATTGAAACCTTAGTGTTAAAAGCTTAGAGCAGTGGAGGATGAATTTTCTTCTTTTCCTCCTCTTCAAGGCGCCCGAGGTCGATTGAGGAGGGGGAAGGCAAGCCGCACGGCCACTCCAGCATGTCAGCTTCGTGGGTCATGATGTGTTCAGCTTCCACTGTAATGTTGGAAATTAGTTTATTTTAATATAAATTGATAGCTTAGATATGAATTCCCGAAAAAAATGCTTTAAATAAAAAAATATATATTATACAATACAGTACAAACGAGACAAAACCTCCATCATAGAAATCAAGCCAATGATACTATGATGAAGCCTATATATTTTTGAATATTGTTATTATTAATTAATCAATTTGATATAATAAACTTACTTCTGATCCTATGTATTTTATTCCCATAAGCAAGGTCCCAGTAGTAGAGGGTGGCAAATGTTAAAGGAACCAGCGGGACGAGGAAGTATGCTCTTTTTGTCCTCCTGAAACTAATGAAAAAGGTACTAATTAAAACATTTTTGTATTATTTATTAAAAAAAAAATTTGTCTAGATACTTTGGTTCAAATTTCAAATAGATATTAGATAGATATAATTTTATTTATTACTAGAAAAAAACTTAAACAAGTAAAACAAAAATACAGGGAAATATGATAAAACAACAACAGACAATAACATAAATAATGTGGTCTTATCACTGGTACCAATATCTTCCAGACCACCTTTGGGTAGAAGTAAGTAGGTATACCTATGTGTTGTTTTCTGAGAAATCTAAATCTATACTAGCTACTAAAATTACTTTTTATAATTATTTTGATGGTAAATAAATACATTTTATACACCTACTTACCCAGTAAACAGAGCTGTAGCTGATGCAACAGAAAATGTAGTCAGCCAGAGACAAATGTCCCTATTCTTGGCAATTTGCATCGCCGCCTGCCGCTCTTGCATTTGATATTGCAGCTGTATCTGTCGTTCCATCTAAAATTATATTAGTGATTAATTTTGTTAACTAAATTCATAATGTCATCAAATTAATTATGTAGGCACTTACTTTTATCTTATTTATTTGCTGTATGAACTCTTGATTTTTCTTAAAATTCTCCTCCATGTTGATCGTGAAGTAGTTACCCATGGTGTTCGATTTATTTTATTTAATACCAATAAAACAAAAGACTTAACAATTTCGCTGGGCGCTGTCTTGACTGTCTTGTTTTTCGGATATTTATTAACAAAACAGCTGATCGTTGACATTAGTAACCTGCGTTTAGTTATTGCTTCCTTCCAATATCAAGCTTAAGTTCAACTTTGCAATCTCTCATTTAACGTTTTTTTCTAATTTTCTAGCAATAAAATAAAAAATATTTATGACACACTATTTTTTGTTGGAAGTTTTGTTTAAAAAGGATTTTTTGATATTTGAAAACTAAATCGATTAACACGGGCATCTATAATGGACATCACTAGTTAATATCCTATCTCATTGATATAGCCATTAATATGTCACCTGTCAAAAATAATAAAATATTCCCGCCTAATTTTTCGGTTTTGTTGTGCTGTGAATGTTCTATTGATTCTGTTTAATAATTTATTGTGTAATTTGTAGATTTGGGGTACAATATGGGTATTCTAGGCTTATCCAAGTTAATTGCGGACATAGCGCCCTTTGCAGTCAAAGAAATGGAGATTAAAAATTACTTTGGTGAGTGTTCAAAATGATAACCTGAAAAATTGCGCTTGATTATTTCCATTTAAATTATTCTTGGTAAATGTTACGATTTTCATAGTTTCTGTTAGTTTCCCTATTCTTTTAGTTTCTAGTTTTCCTATTATTATTTTAGTTAATGTCCATTGATTAATGTAAATGTATCCACCGACTTAAAATGTAGGTATTATTATACCTACGTCCGCAATGGACAAACTGTAGATTCCAATATAAATGTAACAACTATGTAACCCAGATGTGTCATTAAATTAATATCTTATCTTCAGAGATGTGAATTATTTGAAATACAAATATTTCAAATGCAAATACAAAATGCAAAATACCCATTTTTATTTTATATTTGAAATACTTTTTTTCTAAATGTATTTTGTATTTTATTTGAAATACTCTATGTGAATATTTAGTATTTATAAAATACAAAATAGTTTCGTTGCATTTTTAATTCATTTTAACAATTTTTCATTCTTAAATCCATCCAATCATTTCAAATATAATACCTGCTTACCGAGTTCTGCCCCTGTAGAACGACTATTTTCATTTGGTGGAATGATTATGAGGCCCCATAGGCGAAACATGAAAGATGAACTCTTTGAACAAATACTAGTTTTAAAATCAGTTCAATAAATAAAAGGTTATGCTTAACAATGTATTTTATTTTCAAAACCTATTTTAAAAATACGTATTTTGCATTTTGTATTTAAATACTTTTATTCAAAACTATTTTGTATTTCTATTTGAAATAGTGCTAGCAACTATGCATTTGCATTTTGTATTTAAATACTTTTACTAAATTATTTTTCACATCTCTGCTTATCTTATCCTGATAACCTCATCAATATGCTTCTGTTATTGACAAAGTCAAATATTTTGTTTCCAGCATAATGCCTTATTTTCATGTCATGTTCACTTACAGGAAGAAAAATCGCCATAGACGCATCTATGAGTCTGTATCAGTTCCTAATTGCGGTCAGAAGTGAAGGTAAATATGTATTTTAATCTATGAAGGCTAAATCATAATCACCCAACTCACTTAGAGTTAAAACCACATATTTGTTTATTTATTTAATAAAAGCCTTAGTATATTATCTTATGATTCTGTGGGTAACTGTGAAACAAGCCGCATCGGCTGATGCAATCCAAAGATTTTAATTAGTATCTAGTGGTTTTTAGTGTACAAATTTGGTGTTACTTTGTGCAGTGAAGTGCCGCAGGTTGATATTAATATAAGAATCATTGAATTGTGTCGTTTTTAACACTGCTATTGTGTGTCGAGTGAGTTGTCACGTGAACAATTTGCTTTGACCTAATAGAGTCTTAAAACCTACGGGTTTGTTAAAAATAGTCTCCACAGAATCCTTAGGACATTAAAACGCTAAACACCGGCGTTTTATTGAGTGACTGTGACTTCGACTGTTGACTACACTTTATCAAACTACACTTGACATTGGCAAAATTAAATGTGTCATGAACACAATACAGGCCATTTAAAAAAAAAAAAAAAATATTATCTTATCATCATAGTTGAATGAATGAATACTTTTTATATTTTATTGCATATAAAATAGGTAGGTTTAATTGTGGGAGAGCCATGCTTCGGCATGAATGGGCTGGCTCGACTGGAGTGATACCACTGCCTCACAGAAAACCGGCGTGAAGCAGCTCCTGTACTGTGTTACGCTGAGTGAGTGAGGTTACCGGAGGTCCATCGGGGGGGAAGGGGATAAAAGTTTAGCAGCGCGCTTACCATCAGGTGATCCGCCTGCTCGTCTGCTACCTATCACATAAATAAAAAGGTATAAAACTTAAAACTAGTTATTACAGGAGTTCTGTACAACAAAGGTGGCCATTATGTACAAAAAATTGCTTACTATGAATTCAGATCATGAATTTTAATTAATTTTCAGGTGCACAACTGACATCAGTAGACGGAGAAACCACATCCCATCTAATGGGGACATTCTATCGCACCATAAGACTGGTAGAGAATGGCATTAAACCAGTGTATGTGTTTGACGGCAAACCTCCAGATCTGAAGTCACACCAGTTGAGCAAGAGGGCCGAAAGGAGGGAGGAAGCTGAGAAGGAGCTCCAGAAGGCTACAGAGGCAGGTTGGTGAAGGGGTGAATTGGCTGCAAGATTAGTGACCTGTAGCACAGAATACTTAATAGTACAAGTACAGAATGCCCACTTCTAAAAACCGTTTATAGAAAAATAAAGGCTCAGGCTACCATAACATAAAGTCGAAATTCCGGCCGCCCAGCGTTCAACACCTACAATTATTCATACCTAGAAGTGCGTTCTCTTTCTATCGCACGCAACTGTCGCGCATGCGTCGCCGCTCGCTCGTGATTTTTTACTGACTGGCCCCTCCGGAGGGGACGCCGCATATACTTGCAAGTTTGATACTACACACGGAGTGGGACAGGCCTGCCTGTAGGACTAACATGCGCACCGCGACAAAATCTTATCGACTCTCGTTCGCGAGAGCGCATCCCTCTATCCTGGTCATTGCTCGGTCAGGTGAGCGAGAAGCAACTTGCGCCGACACGAGTGTCGACAAATTATCTCGTGGCGCGCATGTTAGCCCGGATGGTCAGTTCTTGCTGTGGGGTATCCAAATTTTTTTTGTGCTCCTTGGGTGGAATCGAAAAATAAAAGAGACCATACCCTAAATTATGATGAGATAAGATTATATGAGTACAATCCCAATATATTTGAAGCTAAGGTGAATTGGCTACTTCTGGCTAAGCTTGTTCCTTCATAGGTTTCTCAACTCTAGGGTGAACACTGAACCCTATGAAATATGAAGTCAAGAGCAAGCCCATTTATAATAACCTTTTATGAGGCTCTGTCAATATGTTGGACACCATATTTTGAACCTTATGTGTTGGAGATAAGGTCCAAAAGCAATGAATTGTATTTATACCTACGACTCATTAAGGGGATAAAGAAAGAAAGAAAAATAATTTATTTCCTGACACCTACATGACACCTACATGACAATTTGAAAGGCAAAATGGGATCTAGTGTCAGTGAAAAAGGCGTTCACTCAGCATGTGTCGTGTCGTCTACTGACGCCGCGACGCTGGTCTTCCGTGAACATCTCGAGAGATCACTGTGATGCGCACAACAAACACTGCATTACGCACAACCAGAACAAAATACAATATTAAAAATTTTAAACATTATAACTAGAATTATAAAAAAGCACTTACATTTTCCCACTTTAGAAGTCTCTCCCGTACAAGGTATTCAGTTATATAAATACTAGCTTTTGCCCGCGACTTCGTTCGCGTGGACTTCAGGTTCGTAGAAACCTCAAAAATTTTAGCCTATGTGTTATTCTGATGTAAAAGCTATATTGTGGTAAAGTTTCATTCAAATCCATTCAGTAGTTTTTACGTGAAAGAGTAACAAACATCCATACATCCAAACAAACTTTCTTATATATAGTAGTAGGATTATAATAGTAGTAGGATTAGAAACCTCAATATATTTTTTCTGGGGTTAGATGAAAACAAAAACAATTTTTAGAGTTAAATGAGATTTACCATTTTTTTTCCATTTTGCTACGAAACCCCGAAAGGAGTCTACTTTCCACCATTAGGATCCATCTGCTTATATTACTTAAATCTCATTAACTTTTTACGTACAATGGGCCGAAAGAGAGTCTAAGTGCGGAAAATGGAGTCCACTTTACATCTCATTAACTTTGTCCAACAGGCGACCAGGCCCAAATGGAGAAGTTCAACCGGCGCCTGGTGAAGGTGACGAAGAAGCACGGCGAGGAGGCGCGCGAGCTGCTCAAGCTGATGGGCATCCCCGTGGTGGAGGCGCCCTGCGAGGCCGAGGCTCAGTGCGCTGAGTTGGTAAGGTCTCAGCATCTTCCTGCCCTATTGACTGGTTAACTAGGGCCGGCGCAGTATGTTTTCTGCAGCAGGGTGTGGGTTTGTGGAGAGTTCTGTTGGGGAGCAGATGGGTCAAGTTTCTGGAAATTCTTAAGTGAGTTTTTTCGGTGAGTTGTCACCTATTAAGCGCAGCTATTTCGGTCCCCAGGTGAAAGCCGGCAAAGTATTCGGCGTGGCCACCGAGGACATGGACGCGCTGACGTTCGGCGCGAGGGTGCTGCTGCGACACCTGACGTTCTCGGAGGCGCGCAAGGTGCCCGTGCAGGAGATACACCTCGACAACGTGCTGAAGGGGCTCGAGCTTAGCCAGGACGAGGTGAGTCTACCAGCCTATCATCATCATCAGCCCGGACCACAAAATAATAGGGTATTTGACTAATTTCGATATAGTAAAAAATATTTATACTTTTCCAAAATACTGGTAAATGAGAACCAATGGCCAACATTTTCAGTTAAAAATATAACGTCTAGCTGGTTTTATGAGCATTCAAAGTTTCATGGGCAAGTCCATTTTTAAAGTATACAATTTAAAAAAAATAATTATATCATTGAACTATCCGTACATTTTCCACCAACTTTTATTATGAAACCATTTACTTAAACGAAACATTTGATATAGCTACCAAACAAAATTTACTAGACGCGCATACAAGATACAAGCGTGTGACGTCACTTGCCTGTAGCCATTTGTATAGAGCGTTTTTGGGCTTGCCCAAAATATGTGCTTTTAAAGTTGTGATATCTCAGGTGATTCAAATCAGAATCAAGCAATTCTTTCAATAATGTTTCTTAAATTGAGAGGTCTTTTGATTAAACACATAATTTTTTTTTGTCAAATACCCTATTACACACAGAAGGTAGACTCAGCCTGATTTTGAATTTAGAAGAGTTCGTTGACATATGCTAGGGTTGTTGCCCGGCATGAGTACAAAAGCGCGCGGCCTCTACCACAGACCTCGACAGTTCGACAATCTTATGTCATAGGCTAGGATTAATGTGGTCGAAAAGGCGTATTTCCCCGTTAGTGCGCATGCGTGAGTGCATGACACGTTTTTAGCTCTTAGTGGGCTGCCTACTTTCTGTGTGTAATTATTTTGTGCCGGTACCCACTGCTAAGTATAGGCCTCCCTTCCCTTTCGCCAATGTGTTCGGTCCTGAGCTGCTCGGATCCATGTAGTCCCTCCGATTTTAGCGATGTACCAGCCTGTACAGGGTGAAAAAAGTTAGTATTATGCAGGGAAGCCTTTGCCCTGCAATAAGGCAGTAAAAAAAATTGAGCTCCAGAGGGAAACAACCTCAAATCCTGATTGATTTTGTTAAACAATAAATGTTAAAATTAATGGTCTTTCTTTTATTTCTGATAGTAGGTATGTTATTTAGCAAAAAAAAACCCTTATGATGAAGCCTTCCGATTGGTGTGATAAAGCTAGAAAGTATAGCTGGAGGCACGAAAGTATAGCGATGACCGTTATTTTGCGCACTTGTAAACAAGAAGACTTTCTATCAAAATTGGTTTCTGCGCACTCAAGGTCATAACTACACTTTCTTGCGGCAGACTATAATTATCTTTCTCGTGTAGCGGGTTCGATTCCCGGTTCAACCGTGTTCTTATTTAAAAACTAGTGGCCGCCCGCAACTTCGTTTGCGTGAACTTTATGACTCTTGGCTTAAAGATGAACAAACTTGGAACCCCCTTTTCGCTCCATTAGGGGTTTAAGTTTGGAATATCCTTCCTTATAGGATCTCATCCAAAAATGCTCATCACATTTGACAATTTTTCATTCCATTTCATTCCATATTTGTTATAGTGGAGCTGGGCTCTTAGAGTTCCAAACCAGATGTTCCATGATCTTTGATTTTTTCATGGCATCATAAAATGCTCATTAATCTGAACAACTTTTGTTAAAGTGCCATTGACCTACCTCTTATAGTTTAGCTGGGCTGTTGTGGTTCTACATCAAGGAGCCTGGTCTTCAAAATATAATATATCCTATAAGTTGCCCTGATATTACAGCTATACAATAAAAAAAGTTTCATTCGAATTGGTTCAGTAGTTTCCGAGATTAGCGCGAACAAACAGACAAACAGATAAACAGACAAACAGACAGACAAAATTTTTAAAAATCATTGATTCATGTTCTGTTACTGTTTTTTAGTCGTCCTAAGTTATTTTGAGATAAATATCTTCAATGTACAGACACAGCTTTTTTACATTTTTATTATATGTATAGATCTATGAATGCAGTTTAGATTGTTTTTGAAATTAAAATAATGTCTTTTTTCTGTAAAATGTTCCATCTACAGTATTAAAAGTACTTTCTCCCCATGTGGCATGGTCGTAGGACACCCTGTATAAATAAATAATTTATAGAAGAGATACTTTGTACTTGCTACAATTTATCAAACAAATATATAGTTTATATCGACTGTTTTAAAAAATGATTCCCGACTTAATCGACGACAAGTTTAGCGCAATGTTTTGGGCGCCGGTTCAGACGTAAGAGTCGCGGGTTCGATTCCCGCACCAACAAATGTTTGTTGATGAAACAGATATTTGTGTTGGGTCTGGGTGTTTGTGGTTCCTTCGTTGTTTCTGGTTTCCATAGTACAAGGGAATACCTTAGTTTGGGACCAGGACAATATATGTGATGTCTCAATTTAAATGTACACCATTTCCCAGTTCATAGACCTGTGCATCCTCCTGGGCTGTGACTACTGCGGTTCCATCCGCGGCGTCGGGCCCAAGCGAGCCATCGACCTCATCAGACAGCACCGGAGTCTACCAGAGATACTGAAGAACATTGACACGGCCAAGTACCCTCCCCCGGAGGACTGGGATTATGAGGGGGCTAGGAGGCTGTTCTTGCAGCCGGAGGTCACTGATGGAAGCACCATTGAGGTAAGTAATCTTGGTCTTCTGACATCATTTGATAGCACTGGAGTCTGCCAGAGATACTGAAGAACATTGATACGGCCAAGTATCCTCCCCCGGAGGACTGGGATTATGAGGGGGCTAGGAGGCTGTTCTTGCAGCCGGAAGTTACTGATGGAAGCACCATTGAGGTAAGGAATCTTTTAATATCTTCCAATATCACCATAGTCTACCTGATTTAATGTATGTAAAGTGGACTCTGGAGAAATGATGAGATCCGCAGGAGATCTAATGACCCAAAGAATTGCGTGGCTGAAGTGGCAGTGGGCAGGGCACATTGCGAGGAGAACAGACGGCCGTTGGGGTAGGAAGGTCCTGGAGTGGAGGCCGCAGCCGTGGCAGGCCTCCCAACAGGTGGACCGACGATCTGGTGAAGGTCGCGGGAGTCCCTTGGATGCGGGTGGCACAGGACCGATCTGTGTGGAGAACTTTGGGGGAGGCCTATGTCCAGCAGTGGACGTCTATTGGCTGAAATGATGATGATGAAAGTGGACTCCTGTTTCCGCACTTAGACTACCACTTGGTCCAGTGTACGTGTAGAAGTCTACCTGATATACATCCATATATACAAGGTGAATTTTTAAACACTATCCAAATTTTTAAGATCGACTCAGAATCTGTAAGTGACCAACTTTCTCCTAGAAACATGGGTCGAAATATGTAATTTTTTTTTTACTTTTCATACAAATCAGACTGATCACGTGATCGATATAGTATGGGAAGTTCAAATTTTTTTGTCGTATTTCGACTAATGTTTCTTGGAGAGAGTTGTTCACTTACAGATTCTGAGTCGATCTTAAAAATTTGGATAGTGTTTAAAATTCACATTGTATACAGGGTGTATCTGTGAACATTTACATCCCTTTAGCCACGTGTTCTACCAACCATCCTGAACAACATTTGTTTTGTGACTTTTCAAAATTCGCAAAAAAAAATTTCATCTCTCCATACAAAGTCGGTCACGTGACTTGGTCATTTTGTATGGGGAGTCGCAAATTTTTTCGACGAATTTAGAAAAGTTGTTGAACAAATGTTGTTCAGAATGGTTGATAGAACACGTGGTTAAAGGGATGTAAATGTTCACAGATACACCCTGTATGCATATTTCCTACTTTTGTCGTTCCAGATGAAGTGGTGCGACCCCGACGAGGACGGATTAGTGAAGTTCCTGTGCGGCGACCGGCAGTTCAACGAGGAGCGCGTGCGCAACGGCGCCAAGAAGCTCATGAAGGCGCGCTCCGGCACCACGCAGGGACGCCTCGACGGATTCTTCAAGGTACACGAGAAAACTACCCGCCTATACAGGGTGTATCACAGGTCCCTCCACCAGCCCATGATCCTCATGTCTCGGCATACGGACCGCATCTTGGGAGACGCTCACCGGATACTTTCTAAGGACTCTTTCCCCGGTGCGTTTCTTCACTCCCTACAAAGTCTTTGGCCCATCTCAATGTCACTTCTCCCCAAATCGGGCGTGAAACACCACAGCATAAGCGACTCGCGCGCGATACATACAGGGTCTATCATGAACATTTATATCCCTTTAACTACGTGTTCTACCAACCATTTGGAACAACATTTGTTCTATGACTTATAGAAAAAACTCTCTTTTGCCCGCGGCTTCGCTCGCACCCCCCACTTCCCTAAAATGGGGGTCAGAAAGGGGCATAAAGTAGCCTATGTTACTTACCATCCCTTCAACTACCTTAAAATCACGTCAATTCGTCGCTAGAAAGACAAAAATACAGACAGACACTCTCCCATTTATAATATTAGTATGTATTTCAACTTTTCATACAAAGTTTCATACGTGACGTGGTCATTTTGTGCGGGGAATCGAAAAACCTCTATCAACCATTTTGAATAACATACGAAGTTGATCGAAAGTCATAGAACAAATGTTGTACAGAATTTTGAATAACATACGAAGTTGATCGAAAGTCATAGAACAAATGTTGTACAGAATTTTGAATAACATACGAAGTTGATCGAAAGTCATAGAACAAATGTTGTACAGAATTATTGGTAGAAGACGTGGTTAAAAGGATGTAAATGTTCACAGATATACCCTGTATACTGGCTAAACCAATTTGGAGCCAAGCGTATTAAGCGTACGTATGATATTGGCTCTATTTATTTATTAATAAATAGTGGCCCGCCCTCACTTCGCTTCGGGACCGTAATTCAGAAATGAACCAATAGATGGCGCTGTGCTCAATTACATCGCGCAAGCGTTTCGTGTTTTCAGTTTACCTTTAAGCCTTGTCGTTGTCTATAGAAGTTATCTCTTTATAAATAGTATAGATTAATAAATAACTACATTTTTTCGCCTCCCAGGTACTATCAACGACACCCAACCCGAAAAGAAAGGCAGAAGAAGAAAAAAAGAACGCAAACAAAAAAGCCAAGACAGGCGGACGAGGGCGGAAACCAAAATAACCTGATATTTTAATAAATTAGTCGTATGTTTTGATTTAAATGTATGTTAGGTGCGATTCGACCAATCGCTATCCGAGAGTTATACGGTGTATCTGTGAAAATTCACATCCCTTTTGCCATGTGTTCTATCAACCATTCTGAACAACGTTTGTTCAACAACTTTACGAAATTCATCGAAAATAATTTCGACTCCCCATACAATTACATACATTTTTGTCTGATTTCAAATTATAATTGTAGGTATAGCTGGAGGCACGAAAGTATAGCGATGACCGTCATTTTGCGCACTTGTAAAAAAGAAGACTTTCTATCAAAATTGGTTTTTGCACGCTCAAGGTCATAACTACACTTTCTTGCCCTCGGACTATATTACATTGTAATTTGCGTAGTTTTCAAACGCAATCTGTAAACCTTTGCAGTGTTTTAAATAAAGATGCCAGGGGTTCCATGTGAGATATGTGGACTGAGAGCAAATCAGGTGGGAAACGAAAAACGGACATTTATGACTCAAATTCCACTTGGCCTACGTGTCTATAGAAAAATTGCACCGATTGAAACATATTTGTGGAAAACATTTTCGACCTAAGGATTTTAAAAAGAAAAAGACACAATACTTTTTATTTTTGGTATAGCAATTCTTTGCAATTTATTCTTAAGTAAATATTGCACTTAAAAAAAATTGCAAAGAATTGCTATACCATTAACAAAAATATTCGTTTAGCAGTTTTATCTTAACTAGCGGTCAAATATTTGTAATAATGTTTCTACTGGATATTGTATACTATACCTACAATATTGCTGAGACTATCGTCAGCTCATGGCGAGTTAAGCACTTATGAAATTCGTCGGCTTAGTAAGGGGGTTCGGATGATGTATAGTGGATAGATTATCTGCCCGGTCTGTGGAAGGTTGTGGGTTCGAGTCCCACCTGAACCCTCCGAGGATTTTTTTTAAGTGCAATATTTACTTGAAAAAGACACAACTTAGAAGAAATGCTGTTCCATTTATATGTTCACAGATACAACCTGTATATGGTATAAGATTGTCATTCCATAAATCAGACCCATAAATTTTCCTCGGATAAAGATTGGCCAAATCGGGCCTTTGAAGGAGTATGTGATAATTTCAATTAGGGTTTTTGCAAATGAAATCCGATAGATGGCATTAGTGGAAATCTCTAACAACGAGAGTGGATTAGTCACATTTTGACGTATCATGTCAAAATGGACGCTTTCGCATGTAAAAAATTCGTTAGATGGCGTACTGTAGAACTGTAGATGGACACACGGTGATTGGTTGTTGTTGAAGTGAGATTTCAAAATGACACTAAACAACCAATCACGTTGAAGTTGAACCTCAGTCTATCTGTACGCCATCTAGCGGATTATTACACGCGATAGCCCCCCTTATGAAGTATAAGAGTTAGTCTGTGTTTATTTGCCACTTTAATAAAAGTGACAGCAACATTTTTAAGCCATGACTAACTTAAATGTCATTTTTAATAAGGAGGCCAATATGTAAAGTTGACCAATCGTGAAACTTTCTCAAGAAACTTTCTGCCTTGAACTACAAAACTATGGAATGAACTGTCACCAGCGGTATTTCCGAACCGATACGACCTACAAACCTTCAAAAAGCGAGCGTATTCCTTTTTAAGAGGTCGACAGCGCATTTGCGACTCCTCTGGTGTTGCGGGTGTCCATGGGCGGCGGTAATCACTTACCATCAGGTGATCCGTCTGTTCGTCTGCAACCTATCTCATAAAAAAAATCGTCTAAGTAACGCCATTTGTCTGACTTTTATTTGCTGAAACCTTCATTAATAATTCTAATTTCTTAATACTATTAATAAGCAAGGCTTCACACAGCTGGTCTGATTTTGTATGGTTTAAACAGTCGGTATGTTAGTGGTTCTGTTAAACTTTGTATTATTTGCGCCTTTGTGATGTTTCACACTTGCGCGATCTAAAAGACGCCCGCCATCTATTGGTAGTTGGTACCTACAGTGTGAAATTAATCTCTCGAAACGAAGGACGACGGTCCGTCCCGATAGTGCTGTATAGTCTCGATTGTCGACTCGGTTACAGAGAGACTTCTCTGTTACAGAGACACTTATCCGTTACAGAGACATTCTCTGTCACAGGGCAAAGCCCGCCAGGATCACTTAATCCGCGCATCATTGGTTGTTGTATACATATTACGTAACGGATTTCATTTGCGGTGGCTCTCATTACTGGCGCTAACAAATGTTTAAAATGGTTGATAGAAGAAATGGTAGATGTAAAAGTTTACAGATACACCCTGTATAAGCTTCTTACCTTATCAATGCTGAAGTACTTCTGCGGCGTGAACTCCTTCTGCTGAGAGTTGGTACAGCATGCGCGCGCTGACGGCCGTCGTGTGCGTGCGCAGCAGGTTCTTCTGCGCCTCTTCCACCTTCCACTCGTATCTATAAC
>JABMDO010000591.1:0-26364 GCA_014851415.1 Cnaphalocrocis medinalis
CTTCTCTGTTACAGAGACACTTATCCGTTACAGAGACATTCTCTGTCACAGGGCAAAGCCCGCCAGGATCACTTAATCCGCGCATCATTGGTTGTTGTATACATATTACGTAACGGATTTATCATTTGCGGTGGCTCTCATTACTGGCGCTAACAAATGTTTAAAATGGTTGATAGAAGAAATGGTAGATGTAAAAGTTTACAGATACACCCTGTATAAGCTTCTTACCTTATCAATGCTGAAGTACTTCTGCGGCGTGAACTCCTTCTGCTGAGCGAGTTGGTACAGCATGCGCGCGCTGACGGCCGTCGTGTGCGTGCGCAGCAGGTTCTTCTGCGCCTCTTCCACCTTCCACTCGTATCTATAACCCTGGAATTAGTAGGTTTGTGTTTAAACTTAATTAAATTCATTGACTTTGCATATTCATTGTATTGATAAATACACTGAAGTGGAGGTGATGCATTAGAGATGATACCACGGCCTCACAGAAGACCGGCGTAAAGCAGCACATGCGCTGTCGACGAAACACAGTTTTTGACTGAGTGACCCAATTGGGGGGAATTGGGGTTAAAGTGTGCGCACTTGTGTCTCCACTGGTGTTGCAGGTGTCTATAGGCGGCGGCAATCACTTACCATCAGGTGATCCGTCTGCTCGTCTACCACCTATCACAATAAAAAAACAGAAAACTACAAACCTGTGACCCATAACCGCCTTTACTATGCACTTGTTTCACCCTCTCCAAATACTCTTCGGGGAACTTCGTAGTGACCGAAGGGTCGGACACAAAGAAGGTGTCGTGCGCATCCCTGGCCGGGTGCTGCTGGGGCTGGAACAGCGCGTCGAAGTTCCAGAAGGAGCTCTCCACGTACATGTTGGTTGGCATCTCCACGAAGCCCATCTCGAGGAAGATCTCGCGGAACTCGGAGCGGACTTTTAGGAGAGGGTGGAGGTGGCCACAGTCTGGGGGCTGTCCTGGAATAAGGGGGAAGGAGGATAGTGCTTATTAAAAACTAGCACTTTAAAAGATAAGTGTAATAATGCATTTCAGATGGAATATAATAATTCCATTCTTTCCCTCTCTAACTCTGACTTCATAATAACTAGGGGCAAGGACACTGTGCTTTATGTAATGACCAAATATAAGTAATGCAGCTTTTAAAGAATAGGTGCACATTTTTATACACAATTTTTCATAACTGTTTTAAAAACTTATCTAAGTATTTACATTTAGTTTATCAACATTTACCATCCTCAGTGAGGAGTTCAAATTAATATTATTATAAATAGCCATGTTATCAAATGTATAATGTTGTTTTGTTAATACTTAGAGTTTGAACTATTGGCAGAATACAAGATTTTAAGGCTTTTTGATTTCACTTCACATTAATGTGATTCTTTCTTCTTTCTTTCCACTTACATTATTATAAGTAGAACCATTTTGGTACCTTTTGTATTTGGATATTAGTTTTAAGATGCATTTACTTTGAATCTTTTTTTACTATGAATAACTAGTTTTTTGGATTTTCGCATTGCTATTCAACTTTAATATACTAAAACATTTGTGTTTATTTTTGTTTTAGTTTATCATAGTCACTAATAACTAGTTTATTATTACAAAAACTTACCTAGTGCATCAAAATTATAAGGCTTGAACTCCAAATTCTTCCATGAGCCAGTCAACAACATTTCACTAGTTAAATCTGTTTCTAACTTCTTTATTGTTGTGGCAAACTGCGGTCCTTTTGACAAGAGGAAGCTCTTCACAGTAACTTCTTGCATGAGTTTCCGTTTCTTGTAATCATTCCTTATATTGTCTGGAAGGTTGTCTATGCCCTTCTTAATCTCGTTTAGGTGGTCTTGGACGGTGTCTGTGATGGTGTCTACTTTCTTTTTGACCAGTGGTGGGCCACCTGATTTGTCTATGAGGATCCAGCCTGATGACATTGCTTTGCTGAAGCCTACTTTTGCATTTGGAACTGTCTGTAAAAATATTATATTCGTTTTTTTAAATTACTTTTTCTAGGGTTGGCAGACTAAACCACATAATGAGACTTTAATGCATTAGTGTGTTGACCGAAGGATTATAAAATTAAATTAGTAAATTAACCATTATTACAATTTTTATGATTAAATAGGAAAACCAACAAAAAAGCTGAACATGATAAGAAAAGTAACAAACTTACAAACAACTAAAGAATAACATCACTGTATCTGTGTTTATCAATTCAGGATAATTTTGTGTGGTCGAAATTTTTGGAATTGAGAGTTAAAAACATGAATCTGAAGCGGGATTTCACTTTTAAAATTAAACTTATTGAAGTTCTAAGTCATGAAATAGGCAAAAATCTTAAACAGGTCATACCTTCATGAGCTCAGCTTGTGGCACCCCGGCGTTGGGCACGCTGCGGTACAAAACCGCTTCATGACTGCCTTTATCCGCCACAAGCTGTCCTTCCTCTGTCAGTTCCCATCTGGAACTCTTTACAGTTTCAGAAGTAACCATTTCCAGAGCTTCAAGGCTCTTCACGGCACCCACTATCTTTTGATGGTCCTCATTGAACTCGCTGGCTAGTTTAAGTGTATCCACTTTATCACTTTTGTCTAAGTAATGCAAAATTCTTTCGTTTAATTCCATTTTGCGGGAATAATTTGTTATTATCGCACTAGTTTTTAGGTTAGAATTTTAGAAATGGATTTTTGACACGACGCTGACAACCGACAAGTGACAAGACAGCTGATGGTGACACTTTGGTTTTTTATTCTAGCCTTTGAAAAATATATTGTTTTTTTATGGGTAATTCGCCATTTCGGTGTTTTTTCTATGTCCGGGCAGGCGAACTCTATTTCTTGTACTATTTTTATGCTGAAAACGATTTTTTTGTAATAAATATCTTAATTTTGATTTGTTTTTGTTGTTTATACATAAAAATCTATAATTTAGACCTATAAAAAAACTATCCGAAAGCAAGTATTCTAATTTCCTTGGTATGTCCCATTGTTTACTTTTTCTCAATGACGGTATATAAAATCTAATCGTATTATTATTTCATTTCAAATGGGTAAGTTTTATGATTTAGGGATATGATTCTAATTAAAAACTATACTTACTCATATCAAAATGGCTAAAACCAATATAGAAAGCAGTAATTTGTTTAATGTCCGGGTCAAAACTATAATTTCCTTGGGTCGACATTTCCAGCAGCGTAGCTCGAAACGCACAAATAATTGAATTCAATGGACTACACCACGTCACATAAGCCATTTGGCCGCGAGAGGCTATCGAGGCAGGACCTGCGCACCTTTGATCGGTTTCGCGCCAGTCGCGTAAGTAACACCCTCCTTGGGCTTTGGTTTCTACATTTGACAATTTCCTTGGCCGCTTTTTTGTAAGTTTAAAATTAACTTCGTTAAAGTGTTTTTTTATACAACAATAGTATATGTAGGGCTTAACCTTCATTTTAAATAACAATAATTAGAAGTGAATATTTTCTAGGTTGTAGTGGTTTTTAGGCATAAATCTAATTTCCTTGGTACTAATTTCCTTGCGTTCCGTGGCTCAAAATTGGCCAAGGAAATTATGAAGTATCAGGGAAATTATATAATCAATAAAATTACGATTTTAATTTGACCCAATACTAATCTTATAGGTACTGTACCTATGCGTTTTTTTCCGATGTCATCTACGAATCGCAAATGAGAGATGCATACGCCATTTATGTTGATGCCACGTCCTTTCCAGCTGAGCGTCTTGAACATTGCATTTGTGAACATTTTCAGGGAAATGACGTCCCCTTGTGTCACTCCTTTATGCAATGGTATAAGTTTTGTTTGCTGGTTCTGTACTTGGACGGACATAGCGGCAGCTTCGTAGAAATATCCCATCATTTGGATATGTTGCCAATCTATTTGACAACGCTACAGGTACTCCAGAACAGATCAGATTTCAACCGACTCAAAGGCCTTCATAGTTCTCAAAAACTAGACACAAAGGCTGATCATACTCCTCGGTCTTCTGTATAATCTGCAGCACTATATGAATGTAGTCTAGTGTGCCATATCCGCTTCGAAATCCAGCCTGTTCCGGTGGTTGGAATTCGTCGAGTCTTCGCGCAAGATGGTTCGTGATAACTCTTGTGAAGAGCTTATAAACGTGACTTAGAACAGAAATGGGTTGATATTTCTTCTGCAGGCTTTTGTTGCTTTTTTTGTAGAACTAGACGACCACACTTCTACTCCTTCGGAGTTCTCCCTTTAAATAGGAAAGCGTTCAAAAACTTTTAGAGGTCCCTCTTTACGGGTTTATCTCCACCTTTGACTAACTCTTTGTTACGCCATCTTCTCCAGCAGCTTGTCCGTTTTTTAGCTGCCCAAGAGCAATCTCGATATCGCCAACGCTGACTTCTGGCAGGTCTTCAGTGAAGTGACGTGTTAATGTGTCTCGAGAGTCCTCATTTTCAGGATCAGTTTGAGATGCATGCGAAGCGTATAATCGGCTATAAAAATCTTCAATCTCCGAAAGGACTGTCGGCTTTGAGGCAACCTTTTCTCCACTTGCTGTAGTCAGCTTTGTCAGGTGGCTTATTCCGAGAGATTGTACGAACACCTTTGACCCCCGATTCTGCTCAATGGCTCTCTCTTTCAATAGCAAGGTTATTAGAACACCGCAGGTCGTGTCGCACAAGCTTATTGATCTCTCGATTAAGAGCCCGTTTTCTCGACGAAGTAATAAGTCTTCACGCCGTTGCCTCATTAGTCCTCAAGTCTCCTCGAAAAGTTCCAAATCCTATAGCTGCAATTCTGTACACTTAAGCGTTGAAGTCCCCCATGACAACATTGTAGTGAACCCTGGTAGTTCAGTGGAGGGCCCTCGAATTATGTTCTCGAACATTTCCTCTACTTTATGGTCTGAGTACGTCAAGGTCGTGTCACATACACTTGCACCACCTTGAGGCTGTACCTCTCGGTGAGCTTAATGATGAGGTATGCTACCCAGTTCGACACTCTAGACATTTCGACTACGTTGTCGGAAAGGGACTTATTGACCAGAAACCCGACGCTACGTTGGAAAGTTTGGTCTCCCTCGCGAAAGTACAGCAGATGGCCTGACCCCAAGGTTATCCTCTCCCTCTCGTCGAATGTGCCACCTAATATTCCCAAGTTCCACCTTAAGTCCTGCCCATCACCAGGTTGTTGATTTTATCTACGTTTAGATTTGGATAGTTATACCGACATCAGTCGGTCGCCAGACCCTCGTTTCCTAGTCGGTAGGATGCACCCCGGGCAGATGAGGTTGGCTTTTAGGGCGAAATGATGTTGGTTCACCCCCTTACATCCCCTTAATTCAGTAAAATAATTAAATACATTATCAATATGTTTTATTCTTACTTAATTATGATTCTAATGTTTGATTCCACTACCATGATTATTATGTGAGTAGCAGACAATTTAATACCAATAATGTAAAAAATACCTCTTTATTTTAAAATAATTATTTTGTGCTACGTATCGAACTGATTTTACTAACTAATTTTTGAAAAATATCACAAGAAATATATTTTTTTCTAATTTCCATGACACCTCATAATTTCCTTGTATCGGTTTTATAATTTCAATGGCCTTTTCCTAATTTCCTTGGCTACCAAAATTTCATCACCTTATAACTTTTTTTCTAAAACTTTTTGTGAAACCCCTTTTACAAAATTCAGTACCATTTTCCCTCTTCTTTCTTAAATGGAACAGAAATGTACGAAAAAAAGATGTTTTATATGTACCAAGGAAATTAGGCAAAATGTAATATTTGCGGCGAACTACCCTTATTCTAGCCTTTGAAAAATACAAGATACCTATTCTATTTTAGTTCTTTGTGGAGCGCGCTCCAAGCTCCAATATAATATAATGCGTCAACAATTCGCGGACTATACTCTGTCATGTCATGTCAATAAAGTCTATTTTTTTTCTTGAGGAACTAATACGGAATTCCATAGTATTATAATCAATGGGGCTACCATACTGTATAACATAAGCAGCTGTGACGCCATCAATTAATTTCATGACTTTCTATCTCGCTAAGCTTTCTCGATCTTTGAGATACTCAAAGTTCTCGATACAACAAGTGTGGTGAGCTTTGAGTTTAATCAAAGAGTGTGTGTGAGTGAAGCGTGCTTTATAGTAAATTGTATAGTCGATAGTAGTCGCAAAGCAGTCGATGGTCGAGCGAGAGCAGTAATCTGTGGTCGTCTGTCAATCATAATGTGTCAAAGTCCAAAGTGTAGGGATGTAAGGTTAATGAAAATAATCGATTAAATATAAAATAATCGATTAAATATAAATAGAAATAGAAATAGAAATAGAAATAGAAATATTCTTTATTCAATTTAAGTCCTTATAGAACATTTATGAATGTCAAATATTATGTAAGCTACCGCGGAAAGTCGATTTCTACCGAGAAGAATCAGCAAGAAACTCAGTAGTCACTCTTTTCAAATTATGATCAGTAATTACAATTTTCATTCAGATAATAAAAAATATTATTAAGATTACAGTAACAGTATGATGTGTACAATGCTTTATATCGTTTAGATAATCGTCAAAGTAAAATTATAAAATCAAATTATACATTTAATAGAATAGGCGAGGAGATTAACATGTCCAGGAATCCTTATCATTTAAATAATCTTCTACATTATAGTAGCCTTTCTGCATTAAACAGTTTTTAATATGAAATTTAAATTCATGCAATGGTAAGTCAATTACTCTTTGTGGTAACTTATTAAACATTTTTATACTCAATCCCACAAATGAGTTGCCAATTTTATGAAGTCTTAGATTTGGGACCGCAAGCCTATGTTTATTTCGTGTGTTAAAGCTATGAAAGTCAGATTTTCGCGAGTAAAGCTGCAAGTTTTTACGTACAAACATAATGCAATCAAAAATGTATTGAGAAGCTACCGTTAAAATATTTATTTCCTTGAATAATTCTCTAAGTGAGTCACGTGATCTAAGGCCATAGATGGCGCGAATTGCCCTCTTCTGCAATATGAAGATAGCTTGTATGTCAGCACCGGATCCCCACAGCAATAGACCATATGACATCAGACTATGAAAATAACTAAAATATACCAGTCTTGCAGTCTCAATATCAGTCAGATTCCTTATTTTCCTAACTGCATATGCAGCTGAACTAAGTCTTCCTGCCAAGGCAGCAATATGGGGGCTCCATCCAATTTGGAATCCAGAGTGATGCCTAGAAAAACTGTGGAGTTTATAATTTCAATAGGTTCGTTATTCATGACTATATTAATATTGACCTGCCTTACATTGGGCATTGTGAACTTTACACATTTAGTTTTCTTTGAATTAAGAACTAAGTTATTAGAAGTGAACCAGTGTAGTACTTGAGAGAAACTTGATTTTCAATCACAAACAAAGGGGTAGGCACGCCCAAATTTTGACCCAAAACGCCTTATAATTATCCCCAGGGATAGCCCCAATCCCGAGGGACATCAGACAATACCCCGAATTTTGGTGAATTTTTAATGAGTTTCGGACTTAGAAAATTTCCCTTAGAAAAAGTCTGATACCATGATAGCATCGTCGAGATAAACTTTTTGATTTTTCAAAAATCGAAAATAAATATTTCCCAAGGGAAATTTCACTACTTTCGCTTTTTGAAAATTCAGGCTAGGCGATATCTTGACCCTTGCAAAGTGCCAACCCCCTACCCCCAGTGCAAAGGGGAAAAATTGACCCCCAAAAATTGACTTGAAAAATTTGTATGGGGAAAAATACTGGGGTTAGGTAAACTTTTCATACAAAACGACCATCGACTTCCATCAAATATCGGAAAAATTTTCAAAAATTTTTATTTTTCGTTTTGGCTTTTAGTTGTTCCCCCACCCCTCCCCACCCATCCTACCCCCCAAATACCCCCCTCCCCTCCCCTCCAAAAATTTTTTGGAGTTGTGGTTTTGGAAATTTTTCAACTTCGAGAAACACAACTCCAGGTTAGGTTTAGGTTACCCCCCCCCCCCCCTCTCTCCCCCCCTACTCCCCCCCCCCAAAATTTTCCGTTTGACGTGTATTTTGACATAACCTTTTTGGAACTTACTCCCATCCCCATCCCCCCCCCCTCCTACATCCTATGGTCGTTTTTGGAAATTAAGTATTTTAACTTTTTATCATTTTAGACGTATTTATTAATTGTTTTTAGTAAATTATTTATTGACTTTTACTTGACTTTTTAGTGCTTTACACACTATTTTATCAACTTTTTAGGTTTTATTTTATACTGTGTTTTGACTATATTTTAATCAATTTAAAGTGTTTTTAGTGACTTTAAGGGAACTATTGTTTCATTAACATTTATTACAAACAGTGAAAGTGTAAAGTGGTGACATTGTTCCTGGTGAACATAAGCTAGTGGTAGTTTGGATCGGACTTACCTCAGTGTACCGAGCGCGACGAATACCGTTGACCGGAGCCGTTGCTGTACGCTGAGAAGTGTTCTCCCGACGACACGAAGGCTGCAACTGCACCTGAAAAAGAAAAACAATTAGTAAATAGATTTTTAACCTTATATACAACTTATACAAACCTTTATTATTTATTGACGCTCCCGGAGATATTTGTGTGTAGTGACCGCGACGATGATACACTCAAATAAGAAGGCTCCCCCCACCAGGAGAGCGGCAGAGGTGAGAGCGGTGAGGGCACAAACTGCTGCCCACTTTATAGGCTCCTCCTCCTCCGCTTCCTCGACGGGATCGGCATCACCTTCCCCTCCCCCCCAGACTTATGTGACTCCACCGTCACTTACGAGGGAGGAATTCTGTGGGACTCAGACGATCCGGACGAAGAAAGGCGTGACTGTGGGAAAGAGCAAGAAGGAAGCCAAGCAGCGTCTCTTTGTTCCCTGCGCCTCGACGGTGAAACCAGCCTTGGAGGGACTACCCCTCCTTCAAAAGGTTGAGGCTATCGGGAAGTGGGTGAGAGACTGCTTGAAGGAGAGTGGGAACATCAGGACTTCTGTAAAAGAAGCCCTAACGATGGTCCCAGAAATGTACCTTGCCCTCATTTTGGAGGCAATGGAAGAAAGAAAGTCGGACCAGTCAGCAGTGCATAAAGGAGAGGCTGAGCTCGGAAAAGAAAGGGAAGAGTTTGGAAAGATGATAGAGGAGAGGACAGGAGAAATGGCAGTGAAGTTTGAGGAACTCATGACGGAAGCAAAGGAACAGCAGACAAGGCTGATAGAGAAGATAGAGGAGAGAGATAGGAAGATGGAGGAGCTGATGGGCAATCTCCAGGAGTCCATGGCCTCCGCGGCCCCGAGACCGACTTACGCAGAAGTAGCGACCAATCGGCCTCCAGTCAGAGGACCCGAAAGAACGGCGCTACACTCGATCGTGGTCGCGTCTGAGGACGTCGTGGACACCTCGGAGGATGTCCTTGACAACTTCCGCAAGGCCGTAAACGCCAAAGACGGCGGTGTGAACATTGAGAAAGTGCGGAAGGTCAAGGACCAGAAGATAGTGGTCGGGTGTCGGACAAAGGCGGACATAGAGAAGGTCCAGGAAAGACTGGGGAAGGCGAAGGGACTCAGATTTGAGGACCTCAAAAATAAGGACCCGATGGTGATACTGAGGGGTGTGTTGATCGTCAACTCTGACGAAGACATCCTCACCGCCCTCAGGAACCAAAACGGTCCTGTTTTTGAGGACCTCAAAAGTGATGAGGACCGAGTCTCCCTTAAGTATAAAAGGAAGACTCGAAACCCCCACACCCAACACGTCGTCCTCACGGTCTCCCCGACGATATGGGGCAGACTTACCGAAAGGGGGTTTGCCCATATCGATGTACAGCGGGTGAGAGTGGAGGACCAAAGCCCACTAGTGCAGTGCTCGCTCTGTTTGGGCTATGGCCACAGTAGGAGGTTCTGCACGGAAAAGGCAGAGAAGTGTTGCCACTGTGGAGGCCCCCACATGAGGTCGCAGTGCGCGGACTGGAAGGCTGGCACTAGTCCTCGCTGCACCAACTGCGCGGACGCCAAGCTGGAAGCATTGACACACAATGCTTTCAGTGAGGAATGTCCGGTCCGCAGAAGGTGGGAGGATGTCGCCAGAGCGACGGTCGCGTACTGCTGAGGCCACAGTCCCAGTGGGTAAAAACGTCTTTACTGGTAGAAAACTTGTAGTTTTATAGCAGTAAAAATGTTAAAAAGGGAAGTGTAGCTGCTGGCATAAAAATGATAAAATCGTTAGAGATTTTACCAGTTTTATAAATGTCGTGTATAGTTAGTGTGTCCTTCGTGCAAATCTGTAAGAAGTGTTGTTGCTTGTGTCTGTGTCCTGCGTCGTATTGTGTTAAATTGTCATGTTTTGTTAAGTAGTCCTGTCTTGAACTGTGTAGTGTGTCGTCGTCGGTAAAGAAGTAATAAAATTGATAGATATTTGGTAAATAAAAGTGTAAGATAAAGTAAAAAGTCCTGTTGGTTAAATAGATTAATTAAATAGTAAAAATTTAGTAAATATATTAAGAATAATAGAAACTTATATAAAATGTAAAAATGTGGTGAAATATTTTAGGCAAACTTGCAAAAATCTTTAGGAAATAAATGGTAAGTACAAATAGAAATTTTTAATTTTAAACCAACTAAAACAGTAAACAAAGTATAGCAAAAACAGTCTTCGAAAACTATATCGAAGGGAAAGCAAAAAAAAAAAAAAAAAGTACTTGAGAGAGAGTGTTATTCACGTCGTCAACATTTTCTTTTTGTCTATCAACCTCAAAAATCAAGGATGTATCGTCAGCAAATAACACTATCTCACATAGATCTTTAGTATAGTAAGGAAGGTCATTTATGTAGATTAAAAACAGCAACGGCCCCAATATCGAGCCCTGGGGTACACCCATAACTAAAGGGGCACCCGAAGAGTTCATTCCATTGACATTCACCTTTTGAATCCTATCAGATAAATAAGATTTGATTAGACTAATTGAGTTGTCTAAGACACCGTAATGATGTAACTTCATAAGCAACGTTTCATGATTTACGCAATCGAAGGCTTTTGACAAGTCACAGAATATACCAATAGCATCTCGCTTATTTTCCCACGCATCAAAGACATGCTTGATAAGCGCCACTCCAGCATCAGTAGTGGATTTACCTTTTGTAAATCCAAATTGCTTACTGTGCAATATTTTATTCAAATTCAAATGAGCCAATAACTGGATGAATATTACTTTTTCAAAAATTTTGCTAATAGCTGGTAGTATAGAAATTGGTCTGAAGTTAGACGGGTCACTTTTCTCTCCCGATTTGAATAATGGTATTATTTTACTGTATTTCATCATATCGGGAAATACACCGTCGTCAACACATTTATTGAATATCATAGCTAGATGGGGTGCGATAGCATGTATTATATTTTTTAGTATGTCTACCGAGAGTCCCCATAAATCCTCAGTTGGTTTCATATTCAATTCTTTGAATGTTTTTAAAATTATATCAGAATTGATATGAGTAAATTTAAAGGTAGTCTTGCATTCATCAACATGTGATTTGAGCAGAGAAGCAGCAAGATGTGCGCTTGAGTTTAGTTTGTTAGTGGTGGTGACTGCTATACTAGAAAAGAAAGACTGAAATGTTTCTGCTACTTCAGAGTCAGAAACAACTGATTTGCCATCGATTTTAAGAGAGAGCTTGTTTTCTTTAGTTTTTATTTTTACAAGTCTCATTATTTATGATCTTCCATGAAATCGTATCTTTGTTATCCGATGTTTGTTGTTGATTTGTTGACAATCAATTTTAATATTAATTTAAGCTACACTATGGTAGAGTCGTCTCTGTTAGAAACAGAAACATTATTTGTTTGCATAATACACAGTTGATACAGAAATGTTATAAAAGGTATCGTAGGCTCGGTATTTAGCCAGCCAGCAGGCGCGCAAATGATATAAAATTTAATTACATTCTAATCTAAAATTAATAGATCCTATCTAAAGACTTGCTGGATGGCACATTTGGCCGAAGTGCGATTATGTGCCATCCAGCCAGTCTTTAGATCTAGGAAACTTCATTTTCTAAGTTTTCTTGGGTCTGGGTGTTCTGGGTTCAGTTGATAATCGACATCTGTCTGATACTCATAGTAAAGGGGTTGCTCTAGTTTGAGACCAGGTTGATGGGGTGTGATTGTCTGGCTCATTTATTGGTATCTTCTACTGTCTTTAAACAATAACAAAATTACCTATTAGGTATTGATTATTGTCGCATTTTTTGACCAGTTAATAACAGTCGATTATTTCTAAAATCGATTAAATTTTAACATCTATCCACCCACCACTATCCTTCGTGACGTTTTTGGTCGGTCCGCGAATCTTGATTTGATTTCACGAACTCGATAAATCTGCGTTAAAATAATAAATAACTGAAGATATTAATTTAATTTTGCAACAATTAAAACTTTTGATTCCATTATTACGACTTCGTTTTCATATCATATTTCCTACACTTATAAAAATATCACCTCTAAAACGACACTGCCGGTAAGGTAAGTAATTTCTTTCTGTAATTTCACGCTTTGATTTCACCGGAGTTGCGTGTACCCTTAGAATAATCGTTCTTTCTGTATAAATTATCCATTGGTCGACGGATTTCTTTACCGTGTCTTTACTCACCTGGAAACCTGAATAAAATTGTTGTCGTTTGGCTAACATTTACCTATAAAGCATTAAATTTTTTATTGATATAGGTAAGCAATATAAGGTTTTATTTTACCGTAGATTACGCATATGTGAAACCTTACATTGTATTTCTATAAAATTAAATCATTAACCCTTTATTTTTTTTTATTAGATGTCTAAATTGGATTTGGTCGTGTTTGGTGCTACTGGGTTTACCGGCAAACGGGCAATTGAAGAGCTGGCCCGAGGCGGCAAGAAATATGCCGATATCTCCTGGGCGGTTGCTGGCCGCTCCCAAAAGAAACTCGAAGATTTATTGACTGAGACTACCAAAAAGACAGGTATGTGAGAAATATTTCATATAGACTAATCTAAATGGAACATTCTCATAAAAAATTCATTACAGTGGCAGTTTTCAAACCCATATCCCTGCAAAATTGACATCAAAATCTTAAAATTTACTGGTTTGCATACAGAATCTTAAGCCTTTTGATCAGATCATCAGATCACTGAATCATGGTTAGCTACACGCTACATGTTACAAAAACTATCTAGAACATGCAGGTTTCTTCAAAATGTTTTCCCTCACTACCAAGCTTATGGTAGATTATGTACACAGTTTTATTTAGATTTCAAAAATCTAAAGGTGCATGCCGGGATTCTAACCATAACCCTCCATGTTCTTATGCTCTGAATGACCATCACTCATCATTTGGAAATCAACAAGGAAACATAATTATACATAGCCTACCTAAATAGATGTCACAACACCCATTGTCTCCAACCAGAACCCAACCATGCTTTTAGTGTTATATGAACATACCATGTGTGACGTGTATATGTATTGGGTTCTTGGTAGATCTGTTTCTTACATAAACTTGTAGCTGATCCTATGACCCCCGAGTAAATAAATCCCAAGGAGCTTATGAGCAGGATATTGTTTGATAAATTAATAATGTAATCAGATAAGGATGTCCTTGAACTCACTTCAATATTTTTTAGATAACCTTGGCCACACCTGCCCGTCTCTTTACCAGTAGACTAATGATTCATTGAACTGATTACCATAAACATTCAAGTATTCATTTAGTAATGTTCCTACCTAATGAATAGTTGCATCATTACAATGGTTCAAAATCAATTAGTTGTTTGTTTGAAGCTTCTAGATGTTTTCATTTAAATAAACATGAAAGAATTATGAACATTGTATGACCTATGCCCCTTTCTAAATAGGCAAGTATTATTACCTTTATGGATAAATTTATTTATGATTGTAAGTATGTTTGTTGATCTTTTTTTAAATTTTAATGAAACCAAATTTATTTGTATTTAATACTTTATTTGTATTTCACAGAAAAGATCTCAGTTAGGTCTTTGTCTACAAAGTTATCTTGGCGGCTTTCATTGCATTGCTTACTACTGGGTAATCCTTATCGTTACTGTATCCTATGTTCTACATAATATTTTATCTTCTATACATTTAGTACAGTGGCCAGCACATCAAGTTACTACAATCTGTCAAATTTCCTCAGTTGATATTGAACCAAACACGTTTGACATAAAAGTGAGGTTCGATTGAAGAAATTTGACAGATTGTAGTAACTTGATGTGCAGGCCACCGTACAATGGACCGAAAGAGAGTCTAAGTGCGGGAAATAGAGTCCACTTTACATTAAATAAATCTTTAAAATTAAGATGGTTGCTGGGTTTTTGGTAAACCGAAAACACCAAACGCTTTCGCGATGCAGTATACATCCAGCGCCATCTGTTGGTAAAATTTTGGTCAATCAGATTGTTCTTGAAAACTATTTAACTACATATTTATTTTAAAAAACTGTTAGTAGTAAACTGACTCTAGCGATAACGATACGATATTATGCCAAAACTTAATGCACAGCATAATCTATGATCTATGACCTCTAGACCTGTCCACGCATACTGGAAGGTAATAAGTTATTATAAGCATTCAGTTGTAACTTGCAATATAGGTAAACAGATAACAGATATGATAAGTAATAATTCAGTGACAAATGATTTCCCACTGTGGTCAAGGAAGGGTAAATGAAGGTGGGATTTTAAATTCAAATTGTACTAGTTTGAATCCTAGGTCACTGGGATTTAGTTCATTGCCAAGTGGCAAAGGAACATCAATTCTTTAAATTTTTGCCCCGAAAAATCATTATAGTTTCTTACCATCAGGTTAGCTTGCTTACCACTAATTTGCCACTGACGTTGTATAAAAAAAGAGTACAAGGCAGAAACTATTAACACATTTTATATTGACTGGCTGGATGGCGCAATTGGTAGTGACCCTGCGTCATACGCCAAAGGTCATGGGTTCGATCTTGGACAAACATCTGCGCAAGAGGGCTGGCTAGAGCTGGATGCGAGTAGCCGAAGATCGATCAAAGTGGCGAGCATTTGGAGAGGCCTACGTCCAGCAGTAGACTACAACAGGCTGATGATGATGATTTTTATTCAAGGTGCTGATCTGTCGAGCATAGAAGTAATAATCGCGGACGCGGGCGACTACGAGTCGTTAGTGCGTATGTGTGCGCGCGCGCGGGTGGTGGCGAGCGCGTGCGGCCCCTACCGGCACTTCGGCGAGCCGGTGGTCAAAGCCGCCGTCGAGGCCAAGGCGCACTATGTCGACGTGAGCGGGGAGCCGCAGGTAGGTTGATGACGTCTTTATTATGATTCCGTAGTCAATTTTTCCACGCAAAATTTCTATACTTTTTTATGTGATAGGTGGCAGATGAGCAGACGGATCACCTGATGATACAGGGTTATCAGCGGTAGAAAAAATGTTTCGTCATTCATAAGTGTTCTAAATGGATGGACCTTACTTCAATAAAGAATTTTTCTATTTCTAAATCAGTGTCGCTGTTGTCTACTCCGATAACCACGACACGACGTAAGAACCTTTTTAGCACATCATCATCATTAGCCTTTTGCAATCCACTGCTGGATGTAGGCATCTCCAAATGCTCGCCACTTTGGTCGATCTTTGGCTACTCGCATCCAGCTCCAGCCAGCCCTCTTGCGCAGATCGTCACTACATCTGGCCTGAGGCCTACCTAAACTATTTTCACCGATACACCCTGTATAATCAGTGATATCCAATATTGGCTAGTAGACTGCCTTTATACACTGTTAAATTCTAATAGCTTTTACATATTTTGATGATCTAACATGCTCCTTTAGCATTATTAGATCGATCTTCGGCTACTCGCATCCAGCTTCAGCCAGCCCTCTTGCGCAGATCGTCAATCCATCTGGCCTGAGGTCTTCTTACGTTTACCAAGACGCGGTCTCCACTCCAGAACTCGTTTACCCCAACGTTAATCACATACAGCACATACAGAGTCTGTGCTTATAAGGAAATAAAAAATATTAAATCATATCTGGATCTCTCGGCCGCTCACCATCAGGCGGAGTGACGTAATCTCTATTGTCCTCATAAAAAAAATTGAGACAACATCAAATCAAATCAAAATATCTTTATTCAATTTAAGTCATTTACAGAACATTTATGAATGTCAAATTTTATAATCTACTGCTGATTCGGAAGGTCAATTTCTACCGAGAAGAATCAGCAAGAAACTCAGCAGAACTTAATCTTTTCAAATTTGTTATCATACAATTTTTAAAGAATTAAATAAAATTTAAATTTCATAATACATAACACTGTGTAGGTGAACAGTTTATCATTTCCACAAATTCTTGTCATTTAGGTATTCTTCAATTGTATAATAGGCATTTGCCATCAAATAAGATTTAACTTTAGATTTAAATTTATATATGGGTAAATCAACAAGGGTTTGTGGTAATTTGTTAAAAAATTTAATGCTCATCACATACATTCATACATCACATACATTATCTTGGTCCCAAACTAAGGTTTTCCCTTGTACTATGGAAACCAGAAACAACGAAGGAACTACAAACACCCAGACCCAACACAAATATCTGTTTCAACAACAAACATTTGTGTTGGTGCGGGAATCGAACCCGGAAAAATAAAATGTTTGTATGTTATCGGTGTCCAGTTCATCGAGTCGATGCAGCTGAAGTACGACGCGGCGGCGCGCGCGGCCGGCGTGTTCGTGGTGAGCGCGTGCGGGCTCGACAGCATCCCCAACGACATGGGCGTCGTGTTCCTGGAGCAAAACTTTCCCGGTGAGTCCATTTTTTTTATGTGATACCTAGGTACTTAGCAGGCGAGCAGGCGGATCACCTGATGGTAAGCAATTGCCGCCGCCCATGGACACTTGCAACACCAGTGGAGTTACAAGTGCGCTGCCAACCTTTTATCCCCTTCCCCCCCCGAGTGGGCCTCCGGTACCCTCACTCACTCGGCGAAACACAGCACAGGGGCTGCTTCACGCCGGTTTTCTGTGAGGCAGTGGTATCACTCCACTCCGGTCCGTTCTTTATTCCTCTCTAGAAGTGATTCTATTGGTGGATTTTTTCCTCGCACACTGCTTAGCTACCTCGCACAGCTCTAGTGGAAAAGCAGCTTTATAGCCCTGGAGACTAGGTACTCATGTGTACATTTATTAGTGGGCCATGGTTCAATGACGGCCTAGCCAGGACGCCCTACTGGACCTATTTATTTTTTTATATCTTGCACCAAACATACCATATTAAAGTTATACACTTATAACTGATATATAATATGTCGCAGGGAAATGATAAAATCAGGGATTGGATCAAATCTCTAAGGGATTTGATCAAATCACGGAGGATGTTAAAATTACAACAAGATTTTATCATTTCCCTAAACAAATCTAGTGAATTGATCAAATCCTTGATTTTATTATTTCCCTGAGACATATACATGGACTCTGTTGTTAAGGTATGGCTAGACGAGCGCATAATTCATATTAACATTCACTGATCGTCGAAAACGGCTTCCAATCTTAACGATCAGACACGTACGCAGGATATGATCTAGTGTTAAAGTGTGTGCGCAAACACATGTGCACTCTCCATTCCCTTACCCTTTTAATTCGATGGGACACCAATGAGATGTTGTGGTGACAATTTATTATTATTATACCCCCAGGCACGATAAACTCGGTGGAGTCGTACCTGAGCTCGAGCATGAACCCGGGCTACACGTGGGAGGCGATCCGCCACGGCGTCGTCAACTACGGCACGTGGGAGTCGCTGGTCTACAGGTTAGTTCACATTCAATGGGGTAATGGGGGTTTTTTTTTTTTTTTTTTTTTTTTTTTAATTATGGCCTGTATTGTGTTCATGACACATTTAATTTTGCCAATGTCAAGTGTAGTTTGATAAAGTGTAGTCAACAGTCGAAGTCAGTCGAAGTCACAGTCACTCAATAAAACGCCGGTGTTTAGCGTTTTAATGTCCTAAGGATTCTGTGGAGACTATTTTAACAAAGCCGTAGGTTTTAAGACTCTATTACGTCAAAGCAAATTGTTCACGTGACAACTCACTCGACACACAATTAGCAGTGTTAAAAACGACACAATTCAATGATTCTTATATTAATATCACCCTGCGGCACTTCACTGCCAAAGTAACACCAAATTTGTACACTAAAAACTACTAGATACTAATTAAAAACCTTTGGATTGCATCAGCCGATGCGGCTTGTTTCACAGTTACCCACAGAATCCTAATGGGGGTTTAGCAAATGCAAAATTGTCATGATACGTCAAAATGTAACCAACCCACTCGTTGATGGACCTGACGTCAACGTAACGTCATCTATCATATTTTTCATTTGCAAACTCCCTCATTATGACAAGATACGTCCAAATGGAACCAATCCAAGCGTTGTTGGACCAGCCTTTAACGCGATCTAGCGGATTTATCATTCGCAAATATCCTCGTTAAAAGGCCTTTTACTTCTCCATGGAGAAATGCGTACCCGCCCGCCGGAGATCTACAGACTAAAACTCCAGCCGGGCAAACCTGCGCGCCGCGAGATAATTTGTCGACACTCGTATTGTGTCGGCGCAAGTCGCTTCTCGCTCACCTGACTGAGCGATGAGTGGGATAGAAGGATGCGCTCTAGAGAGTCGAGACGAGAGTCGGCAAAATTTTGTTGCGGTGCGCATGTTAGGCCTACAGGGCCACCGCCTCTCATCGGGGCCATGGGTGGGGGATCGTGTTAACGGGTGAACAAGTCCTGGTGGATTATGCTTGGTTTTTTATAAACATAGTTTTGTAAATGTTTCAGTCAGTCATCGCCCGACTACGACGAGCTAGCCCGCTTCAGGAAGCAGCTGTAACCGCTGAGAGCATGCCGCGTGTCAAGTCCCAAATTGCAGAATCTAGGTTGAGAGCTATTGTGTTTGACGCGGTGGATTGGGAGAAACAAAAAAATGCAAGGCTGATTTCTTAGAATCCCGCACAAATAACGCCAATAATTGCGAATTGTGTTCAAAAGGGCAAGCACATTTAAAAAAAAAAAAAAATTAATAGGTCGCGTTATACCGTAATTCTAACTAATATTATAAATGCGAAAGTAACTCTGTCTGTCTGTTATTCTTTCATGCTAAAACTACTGAATGGATTTGAATGAAATTTGTTACCTACTATTAGATGGTTTTATTTTTTTTTTTTTTATTGTTGAAGTAGGCAGACGAGCATGCGGCCTATCTGATGGTAAATGGTAACCGCCGCTCATAGACAACAACAATTCCGAGGCACAGTCATGCCGCCGCCTACCGTGAAAGAAGTACTCTTTTCAAACCTAGACCCTGAGAAAGAATATAGGCTATTTTTTATTGCGAAAAGGGGGTTGCAAGGAGCTAAAAGATGTCGTGGTGCTAGGTTCCGTACCGCGGACCCACGTCATCCAATAAGAACGATGAAGGAGAGTTCCAGGGGTTTTAGGGTGTATCAGCGGGGTGAGTTCGACATAACCCCCGGTGGACGGATGGTATGCCTAACGCAGTTCCCCTAGGTCAACAAAAAAAGGGGGTGAAAATTAATAAATAATTAAAAATGCTATCCAAAGATACTATTTCACGTGGACGAAGTCGCGGGCGGCCACTAGTAATTCATACATGCCTCAGATACAGGATAATCCTAGTAGGCAGTGAATTAAAAATTTCACCCTTAGTATAAGTAGAATTTTATTTGATTTGATTGTTTTGACGATTTTTCAATAAAGTTTTATTTGTTGTTTGACGACCCGTTTGGTGCAATGGTTTGAGCGCCGGTTGAGACGCAAGGGTCGCGGGTTCGATTCCCGCACCGACACAAATGTTTGTTGATGAAACAGATTTGTGTCGGGTCTGGGTGTTAGTGGTTCCTTCGTTGTTTCTGGTTTCCATAGTACAAGGGAAAACCTTAGTTTGGGACCAGGACAATGTATGTGATGTTGTCTCAATTTATTTATTTATTTTATTATGTGTGTGCCAGGTCGGCAGTCCACCAGCGGCTCGGCGGCTGGTGCGTGCCGTTCCTCGGCGCCGACAACTCCATCGTGTACCGTTCTCAACGTACTCTACACTCCACGCTCGGCAAGCGGCCCGTGCAGTTCCGCGCCTACCTGCGCCTGGCTAGCTTGTTACCTGTGGCGTTGCTCGCGCTGTTCGGGTCCATCGTGATGCTGTTCTCCAAGTTTGAGTTGACTAGGAAGTGGCTGCTGAATCATCCCAGGTATTACTTAGTGTCTACTGAATCACCCCAGGTATTACTCAGTGTCTAGTCCCGCGCTTACCTGCCCCTTGGCCAGCCTTGATGCTGTTCTCTGAGTTTGAGCTGACTAGGAAGTGGCTGCTGAATCACCCCAGGTAATTATAGTTCTTTACGTGGTCATAAGCGGATCGCTTGTGACCACGGCTGCTGTAAGAGACCGTTCAATTATTACGTAAGCATCGATGGCGAAGAGGTAGTTTTGGCACTGCTTACTTTTGAAAAATTTATGAAGAAAAAGTATATTTTATCGACCATTTTTGCTGACAAGGTTTATAATTTCCCAAAAAATCCGCTCACGTAATACTTGAATGGTCTCTAAAGCAAGAGTGAATAGGCATCTTCTAGGCAAACGCGTTCCATCCTAGACATCCTCGCCATTCCTCGGCGCTCACTCCATCGTGTACCGTTCTCAACGTACTCTACACTTGACAAGCGGCCCGTGCAGTTCCGCGCCTACCTGCGTTTAGCTAGCTTGCTGCCCGTGGCGCTGCTCGCGCTGTTCGGGTCTATCGTGATGCTGTTCTCTAAGTTTGAGATGACTAGGGAGTGGCTGCTAAATCACCCCAGGTATTACTCGGTGTCTATAGACGGACCAGCGACATGTGTCTGGTTCCGCGCTTACCTGCTCCTGGCCAGTCTTGATGCTGTTCTCCAAGTTTGAGCTGACTAGAAAGTGGTTGCTGTGTTACCCCAGGTATTTATAATGACCGCTTGTGACCACGGCTGCTGTAAGAGACCGTTCAATTATTACGTAAACATCGATGCCGGGGATGGAGTCTTGGCATTGCTTACTTTTTATAAATGTATTCAGAAAAAGTATATTTTATCGACCATTTCTGCTAACATGGGAGGGAAGGGGGTTAAATTTCCCAAAAAAGCCGCTCACGTAATACTTGAATGGTCTCTAAAGCAAAAGTGAATAGGCATCTTCTAGGCAAACGCGTTCCATCCTAGACATAATCGCCATTCCTTGGCGCTGACAACTCCATCGTGTACCGTTCTCAACACGTACAATGGACTAGATAGGAGTCTAAGTGCGGATACAGGAGTTCACTTTACATTTTTTACCGTTCACAACGCACCCTGCACTCCACGCTCGGCAAGCGGCCCGTGCAGTTCCGCGCCTACCTGCGCCTGGCTAGCTTGCTGCCTGTGGCGCTGCTGGCGCTGTTCGGGTTTATTGTGATACTGTTTTCCAAGTTTGAGGTTACGAGGAAGTGGCTGCTGAATCATCCCAGGTATTACTTAGTGTCTACTGAATCACCCCAGGTATTACTCGGTGTCTATAGATGGACCAGCGACATGTGTCTTCCGCGCTTACCTGCTCCTGGCCAGTCTTGATGCTGTTCTCCAAGTTTGAGCTGACTAGAAAGTGGCTGCTGTGTTACCCCAGGAATTTATAATTCTTTACGTGGTCACAAGCCGCTTGTCGCCACGGCTGCTGTAAGAGACCATTCAATTATTAAATACATAAGCATTGATAGGGGGAAGGGAGTCTTGGCAATGCTTATTTTTTATCACGTAATACTTGAATGGTCTTTAAAGTAAGAGTAAATAGGCATCTTCTAGGCAAACGCGTTCTATCCTAGACATAATCGCCGTTCCTCGGCGCCGACAACTCCATCGTGTACCGCTCACAACGTACTCTACACTCCACGCTCGGCAAGCGGCCCGTGCAGTTCCGCGCCTACCTGCGTCTAGCTAGCTTGCTGCTCGTGGCGTTGCTGGCGCTGTTCGGGTCGATTGTGATGCTGTTCTCCAAATTCGAGTTGACTAGGAAGTGGTTGCTGAATCATCCCAGGTACTACTCGGTGTCTATAGACGGACCAGCGACATATTATGTATGTCTAGTTTCGCGCTTACCTGCTCCTGGCCAGCCTTGATGCTGTTCTCCAAGTTTGAGCTGACTAGAAAGTGGCTGCTGTGTTACCTCAGGTATTTATAATGACCGCTTGTGCCACGGCTGCTGTAAGAGACCGTTCAATTATTACGTAAGCATCGATGGGGGGGAGGGAGTCTTGGCACTGCTTACTTTGATAAATTTATGAAGAAAAAGTATATCTTATCGACCATTTTTGCTGACAAGGTTTAATTTCCCAAAAAATCCGCTCACGTAATACTTGAATGGTCTCTAAAGCAAAAGTGAATAGGCATCTTTTAGGCAAACGCGTTCCATCCTAGACGTCATCGCCATTCCTCGGCGCTCACTCCATCGTGTACCGCTCACAACGCACTCTACACGCCACGCGCGGCAAGCGGCCCGTGCAGTTCCGCGCCTACCTGCGCCTGGCTAGCTTGTTGCCTGTTGCGCTGCTGGCGCTGTTCGGGTCTATTGTGATGCTGTTCTCCAAGTTTGAGATGACTAGAAAGTGGCTGCTGAATCATCCCAGGTATTACTTGGTGTCTATAGACGGACCAGCGACACGTGTCTAGTTCCGCGCTTACCTGCTCCTGGCCAGCCTTGATGCTGTTCTCCAAGTTTGAGGTGGTTACGAGGAAGTGACTGCTAAATCATCCCAGGATTAATTAGTGTCTATGAATGGACCAGCGACATGTGTCTAGTTCCGCGCTTACCTGCTTCTGGCCAGCCTGATGCTGTTCTCCAAGTTGAGGTTACGAGGAAGTGACTGCTAAATCATCCAGGTATTAAGTAGTGTCTATGAATGGACCAGCGACAGTGTCTAGTTCGCGCTTACCTGCTCCTGGCCAGCCTTGATGCTGTTCTCCAAGTTTGAGGTTACGAGGAAGTGACTGATAAATCATCCCAGGTATTAATTAGTGTCTATGAATGGACCAGCGACATGTGTCTAGTTCCGCGCTACCTGCTCCTGGCCAGCCTTGATGCTGTTCTCCAAGTTTGAGCTGACTAGAAAGTGGCTGCTGAATCACCCAGGTAATTAGAGTTTCTTTACGTGGTCATAAGCGGACCCCTTGTGACCACGGTGCGTAAGAGACCATTCAATTATTAGATACATAAGCATTGATAGGGGGAAGGGAGTCTTGGCACTGCTTATTTTTTATCACGTAATACTTGAATGGTCTTTAAAGTAAGAGTGAATAGGCATCTTCTAGGCAAACGCGTTCCATACTAGACATCATCGCCATTCCTCGGCGCCAACAACTCCATCGTGTACCGTTCTCAACGTACTCTACACGCCACGCTCGGCAAGTGTACTAGCCTACCTGCGTTTAGCTAGCTTGCTGCCCGTGGCGCTGCTCGCGCTGTTCGGGTCCATTGTGATGCTGTTCTCCAAGTTCGAGTTGACTAGAAAGTGACTATTGAGTTGGCCCAGGTATTACTAGGTGTTTTAAACGCTAGGAAAGGGTTTTGGGATCCGGAAACACTTAGTATTAGTCACAGCACAGCGGTCTTCTGCCTGTGGCTTTGTTGGCGCTGTTCGGATCAATTGTGATACTTTCTCCAAGTTTGAGCTTACGAGTAGATGGCTGCTGAATCATCCCAGGTATAGTAAATGATTTAATAATAAATAATAATAATAAATTCTTTATTGCACAAATATAAATAAATCACTTTCAGAAATACCAAGATTCTACCACAAGCACGATTGGCAAGCGCTGGCTGCTAACAGAGATCGATGGAGGAGGTACCCATGGGTACCTAGGTTCTGGCCCAAAGGGGACCAAGTCAGATTTTTTACAAGCTAGGCGCCTAAAGAATATAAAAACTTAAAATGCTTTTATATAAATTCTTCATTTTAATTTCTATCGATAAAAGTACTAGATAAGATTAATTAGTAGGGACGTCAACAAGATCTAGCTGTCCTCCATTGCCCCTGGGCACGCCCATGGAGGTACTAAATGTAATAATGTTGTTTCAGGCTGTTCTCCTGCGGCATGGTGGCGCGCGGACCCGCGCAAGTAGTTCACGAAAATACGCGCTTCCAAGTAGACCTGCTGGCCCAGGGCTGGCAGCAGGGCCAGGACGTGGACAACACGCCGCCCGGCAAGACGCTCGCTGCCAAGGTACTACTGGTTTTAGTGGGGCTTAGGAACAACTATTGGACACCCAATAATCATCAGCAACCCACACTCGTCCACTGGACATAGGTCTCCCCTAATGCTGGCCACTGCTCGCGATTTTCGGCCACTCTCATCCAGACCACACCAGCCAGCCTTCGAATGTCATCATCTCATCTTGTAAGACGTCTAACACTACTCTTACCGAGTCGCGTTCAAGGACATGGCTCCAACGGTTGTCAGTTCTGCGGCTAATGTGACCAGCCCACTGTCACTTTAGTTTAGTGAGGTAATATAGAGGACAACACGCCGCCTAACAAGGCGCTCGCTGCCAAGGTACTACTGGTTCTAGTGGGGCTTAAGGGCGATTGTTGGATACCTAATCCAGCCAATACTATTGCAATATAGCAATACTATCGATATATATAACTAGTAATATTTTACTATATCACATGCATTGTGTCTGAACTCTGAGATAGGTAGCTCAAGCACCTGTGTTACAGATACAGAACCAACAGGAATTACAAATATATACGGTAAATACTTTTCTTTTGTAAATAACATACTTATAATACATAGAAAACACCCAGACCAATACAACAAACATGTTCATGCACACAAATGTTTGTACTGTGCGGGGATCGAACCCGCAACCCTGGGCCTAGACGCAGCATTCACTACCAATGAACCAAACGGGTCGTCAATATTACGTAAACGGGTCGGGATAGTATTGTTGGTCACGATGAATAAACTATCAATAGTTTGGTAATACCAAGCCATAATACTTTCAATAGTATTGCCAGTCATCAATAATATTACCCTAATTTGGGCTATCGATACTATCGATAGTCCTATCGATATCCTAACTGATTTTCGAGGTCAACTATCGATAGCTATCGATAGTTCGGCATCGCTAACGTTGGAACAGTGACCAGCAAAAGAAAACTGTCTGGTTACCTGTAAAAAACCTTTTAGTGGAAGCACCATGATTGCTTGTCAAATTTCGAACCGGAGATCATAGAGGGAGTATTAAAATTAGTTACGATAACCAGACAGTTGTAACGAGGGTGTTTGCAAATGTAAAATCCGATAGATGGCGTTACGTTGACGTCAGGTCCAACAACGAGTGGATTGGTTACATTTTGACGTACCATGTCAAAATTATGAAGTTATGACGTCAACGTAACGCCATCTATCGGCTTTCGCAAACACCCTCATCACAAGAGTCCACGTTACAAGTGTGTCTTCTCTCAGGTGTCGGCGATGGACCCGGGCTACGGGTTCACGGTGCTGGCCATGCTGGCCTCCGCCCTCACTATCATCCGGGAGCGCGAGCGCATGCCGCAACAGTCAGTACTTGTAGCACTTTACATCATCTGAATAATGTCCTCTTACAGGGTGTATCTGTGAACATTTACATCCCTTTGACCACGTGTTTCATCAACCATTCGGAACAACATTTGTTCAACAACTTTTTCAAATTCTTCTAAAATTTTTCGACTCCTTACAAAATACCAAGTCGAGTGACTCGTATGGAAAAATGAATTTTTTTATGCGAATTTTCAAAAAGTCATAGACAATATTTTTCAGAGATTTGAGACCATTATCAGATTGACAACACGCAATGTAAACGCTTTTTTCAAATCCTGGTATGCCTTTTCTTTACAATACTGTAAAGCGTCTGCAACAGAATTACTAAGTAGTTGTGCCGCAAGGCGAACTTTCATAATTAAGCTACCATAATTTGTTGTTGTAAAGAGGTAACTTTTAAAATAAAAGTTTTTTGTACTGAAAATTGTCAGCCTTTTTTATTTATATAGACCTAGTATTTCAGCTAAAGAGCTGTGACACGTTCAATCTACTTATAGATTTAGTTTTGACAATTAAATTTTTGAAAAATATTTTTAGATAAAATCAATGAATCGTGCTATGTTGATTTTACGTTTTTTTTCGATTGATTGATTTCATCTGACAATTTCTAATTCTTACTTTTTTATCGACTTTTATTTCGACACGGCCACAAC
>JABMDO010000592.1:0-26421 GCA_014851415.1 Cnaphalocrocis medinalis
GACTCCCAAATTCTTAACTTAAGTCAGACACTCAATTAATGCTTATGTTGAGTCAAACTCATACAAACTACAACTATACAAGTGTCCGTACTGTACGGAGCGCTTCGCCACACTGACGCGGCGCGCCACGCACCTGGGCAGGGCGCATGCGCGCGCGCCGCCCAAGCACGAGTGTGTGGTGTGCCATAAGAAGTTCTTGTTGGCTGGTAAGTTGAGTTGAGACCCTGTGATTAAGTAAGGGTTACACCCAAAGTACATGGAGTCTCAAAGTACAGGGGTTGCCCTAGTTTGACACCAGGTTGATAGGTGTGATTGTCTGACGCATTTATTTTATTATTTTGCAGTTTGGCTCAACATAAGCATTGGGGGGTTAACACAACAGCAAGCATTTGGTTAAGTTGATTTGAGTAGTGTGTAGTGTCCATGGGCGGCGGCAATTGCTTACCATCAGGTGATCCACCTGCTCGCCTATAGGTAGCTATCACATAAAAAAAAACTGCAAAATACTTAAGTTGAGTCAAACCCCTAAATGCTTAAGTAGAGCCAAACAATCAAATGCTTAAGTGAGCCAAACAATCAAATGCTTAAGTTGAGTCAAACCCCCAAATGCTTATGTTGAGTCAAACCCCCAAATGCTTAAGTTAAGTCAAACCCCCAAATGCTTATGTTGAGTCAAACAGCACGATGTATGTTTGCAGGAAACCTAAGTACCCACATACGCAGCAAGCATCAGAAAGTGAAACGGCACTGGTGCCCCGAATGCCGCGCTGGATTCTTCCTCAAGCAAGAGCTGACGGCGCATATGTCCACGCACACCGGGGAGGACATGTTCCAGTGCGCGCAGTGCCCTAAAAGGTGAGGTCACACAACACAAACAACACAACAGAACACAAATATAACACAAATATAACAAAAAACCGAGCAACACAACACAATGCAAACATAACAGGACACAAACACGACACAACACAACATAAACTCAACATTCATACATTGATCAGATTTCTTCCTGAAGAAAAAGCTGACGGCGCATATGGCCAGGCACACCCGGGAAGACATGTTCCAGTGCGCGCAGTGGCCGAAAAGGTGAGGTCACATAATACAATAAACACAAACTCATCACAAACACCACACACGCGACACCAACACGACACAAACGCGACACAAACACAACGCAAACGCGACACCAACGCGATACAAACGCGACACAAATGCGACACAGAAGCGAAACAAACAGGACACAAACGCGTCACAAACACAACACAACATCTGAATGTTTGTCCAGGGTTGGAACGGAACTCACGACCTTTAGCGTATGAGGCAGGGTCACCAAAAATAAGCCATCATATTAAATATCAAAGTAAAATAAAAAAATAATGATTTTTTTTTCAGATATCCTCGAAAAAAAGCCCTCATAGTACACATGCGCACGCACACAGATGATAGAAGGTTCTCATGCGAGTTTTGCGGGAAACGGTTCATACAAAAATGCACTCTATTAGTTCACGTCAAGACTCACAGTCGAGCGGCGGAGAAGAGTGAGGGAAAATGACACAAAAAATTGTCTATGAAAAAGTAAAGTATCAGCCTGTATACTGTCCCACTGCAGGGCAAAGGCCTCCATCATAGAAATCAAGTCATCGCTACTATGATGGGATTAGGCTTAATCACCACGCTTGCCTAATGCGGTGCGGTGATCACAAACCCGAGCTATGTTCGAAAAATTCGAAACATACTTTTGCTATGAAAAAGACTTGTGAAAAATTTTATGGAACTCTATTTGATAGTTTCTTTTCGGTAGAAATCGACTTTCCGAATCTGCGGTAGCTTAAATCAACTGAGTACATAGTATATTATATTCTATTCTATGCATTGATAAGTAAGATTATAAATATCATGTTTTTGTGATCAAATTGATAAGTTATTATTTTGTATTGAATTTACATTACACTCGTCTGTGAGTAAATAATGTTTTTTAATGTTAAAATAAACGTTTGCATTTAAAATTTCATTGTTATTTATCAGCAGCAACCCACGCTCGTCCACTGCTGGACATAGGTCTCCCCCAATGCACGCCACCGTTCCCGATTGTCGGCCACTCTCATCCAGCTCACACCAGCCAAGCCTTCGAATGTCGTCATTCCATCTTGTAGCAGGGCGCCCAACACTACGTTTACCGAGTCGCGGTCTCCACTCAAGGACTATGGCTCCAACGGTTGTCAGTTCTGCGGCGAAACAGATATTTGTGTTGGGTCTGGGTGTTTGTGGTTCCTTCGTTGTTTTCATAGCACAAGGGAAAACCTTAGTTTGGGATCGGGACAATGTATGTAATGTCTCAATGAGGGTTTTTGCTAATGCAAAATCCCATAGATGGCATCACGTTGGTGTCAGGTCCAACCTTGGTGACATTGGTTGTTTCATAACATAACTTCATAATTTGACATGATACGTCAAAATGTAACCAATCCACTCGTTGGTGGACCTGACGTCTATGTAACGCCATCTTTCGGATTTTGCATTTTGGCATTCAAAAAATCATTTATTAAAAAAAAGGATTTTTCATCTCCCCGACCAACCTTAATTAAGGGGCTATACGAATAAAACTAGCGCCGCCAACCTATTTACACTGATTGTGGCGAAAATATGATATTTTTGAAGAAAATAAAACATTACAGACTTAGATCCAAGTAAATTGGATTTTTCAAGATTCAATACAATATTTCTAACACGCGACAAGTAACAATAATGTTAATTATTGCTAAAAACGGTCACTTTTAGCAATAATTGACATGATTGTTACTTGTCGCGTGTTTTAGATATTGTATTGCATCTTGAAAAATTCAATTTACTTCTATCTAAGTCTGTAATGTTTTGCTTTCTTAAAAAATATCGTATTTTCGCCACAATCAGTGTAAATATAATGGCGGCGCTACCTAGTTTCATTCGTGTAGCCCCTTAAACCATTGACGTTTACCTGCGTAAATACTTGCAAAGATCGTTGAAATCGATAAATCCTTTTTAGCTAAAAATCTGGTACTTTTCGTGACTTATCTTCGACGTCACATAAACGTGGAAGATTAGATATGGCACGTACTTAAACAATAAGTTAATCTGTTAGGTACACGTGTATTCAATTACATAACACAAGCGGCCCGCCCCTTAGAGCAATAAACCAATTTTAACGCGCTAACTGCCGCACTCAAGAGTCCTTGATTAACTATACTCCAAACTGGAATTCAAGACCAAAAAATCTACGACAGATACCGTGTTGTGTATAGGTAGAAGGCAGCCCGTTATGAAGAGTATAGACTAGAAGATATCCCGAAATTGATCTTCTCTGGTGTCTTTGGTAGCTAATCTGTGTTCTGTCATTCACATGTCACCATTATGTCATTTCACATAAACATTAGGTCTTGTTCAAAGTCTTTTTGCTATAATTCTAGTATTATGTTATACCTAGATAATTTAATCTATATGTTACTGAATATGTACTGACAATGGGATGTCTAGATTGGTTTCTCCCACATTCCAGAAGATGCTGTTTCTGTATACCTTTAAAATCAGCAGTTGTTATCATAACCTTATTAACTTTAGTAAGTACATTCATCATCAGCAACCCACGTTCGTCCACTGCTGGACATAGGTCTCCCCTAATGCACGCCACCGCTCCCGATTTTCGGCCACTCTCATCCAGCTCACTCCAGCCAGCCTTCGAATCAGGGCGTCCAACACTACGTTTGCCGAGTCGCGGTCTCCACTCAAGGACCTTATGGCTCCAACGGTTGTCAGTTCTGCGGCTAATGTGACCAGCCCACTGCCACTTCAGTTTGCTAATTCGGTGGGCTATGTCGGTGACTCTGGTTCTTTGTCGGATTACATTAGTAAGTACATTACAGGCCTAGAATCATGGGTGTATAGCTGGAGGCACGAAAGTATAGCGATGACCGTTATTTTGCGCACTTGTTAAAAAGAAGACTTTCTATCAAAATTGGTTTCTGCGCACTCAAGGTCATAACTACACTTTCTTGCCTCGGACTTAACCCAGGGGGGATGGGCAAGGGAGGGCAGCTCCCCCCCTTGGATTATGTTAACGTTTCTACTAATTTAACTTATCTAGTACTTTTAGTGATAGAAATTATCAAAGACCATTTGGAGTGAAAGGGGTTAAAGGTCGGCAGCGCACTTGTACTCTGTTGTTGTGTCTGTTCTGTGTTGTGTTGTTGTGTGTACTGGTGTTGCAGGTGTCTATCGCTTACCATCAGGTGATTCATCTGCTCGTCTGCCACCTTTCATAAAAGGTACTTAGAAGAATTTATATAAAATACATAAGTAATGTCAATTTAAGTTCAATTCAATTGTTCAATTGTGGGAGAGCCATGCTTCGGCATGAATGGGCCGGCTCGACCGTAGTGATACCACTGCCTCACAAAAAACCGGCGTGAAGCAGCCCCTGTGCTGTATTTCGCCGAGTGAGTGAGGTTTACCGGAGGCCCACCCGGGGGGAAGGGGATAAAAGGTTGGCAGCGCAGTTGTAACTCCACTGGTGTTGCAAGTGTCCATGGGCGGCGGCAATTGCTTACCATCAGGTGATCCGCCTGCTCGTCTGTTATCTATCACATAAAAAAAACTCTCATATTTCGAAGGGACACAGTGTGACACGACCGAAGAGGGATCGGGCGCAGCCGCGCAGGATCAACGGCTTAAAGTTTCCGAGGCAAAAAGACCACCAACTTTCAGACTTCAGTCTGAATCTTAGAATATATCAACAAAAAAAAATGTGTTATTTTTTTTTTCAGTGTCATGTCGGGGTTTCTGTCTACAATCTGAAGTCAAATACGAAAACGGTTTGCAATCAGATATATCTACAGGTGGGAGCCATCATGGTTTCTGGATTGTTAGCTCTTATCGCGTTCTTCTTCTTATGTGGCCTTATTTTTGTAAGTACAGTAAAGTATCCTGTATACTGTCCCACTGCAGAGCAAAGGCCTCCATCATAGAAATCAAGTCATCGCTACTATGATGACATCATCACGTACAATGGACCGAAAGACATCTAAGTGCGGAAAATTTTGTCCACTTTACATTTATCTACTTACCAATAGCGGCGGCAATTGGGTATTTTACAAAAATGTTTTATGTGTTTAATCAAAAGACGCCTCAATTTAAGAAACATCGTTGAAAGAATCACTTGATTCTCATTTGAATTACCTGAGATATAATAACTTTAAGAGCACATATTTTGGACAAGCCCAAAATTGTGACGTCACAACTCAAACTTCTGTGTGCGCGTCTAGTAAATTTTGTTTGGTAGCTATATCAAATGTTTCGTTTAAGTAAATGGTTTTATAATGAAAGTTGGTGGAAAATGTACGAGTAGTTCAATGATATAATAATTTTTTGGTCGTATTTTGCCGAATCGCCAATAGGTGGCAGACCAGCAGACGGATCACCTTTTTTCTCTGATGGAGGCCTTTGCCCTGCAGTGGGACAGTATATAGCCTGATACTTTACTTTTTACTTACATCTACGAAACTTCAACGAGTCAGACTAGCATTTTCAAGCTTTCATTTTACAGGAATCTCGAGCTACGGTGTCACTCTTCGTGTGGGTATTCTTTATTTCTCACGTGTATTTGTTCATCCACGGTATTCTTGAAGCATTCGTAACGAATGCCAACAAATGCTTTTCTGTCTGGGAAATTGTTATAGATACTGTTATTTTTATAAGTAAGTTTATTCATTTAATTTTAATAATCTACGTAAGTAGCCCGCCCTCACTTCGTTCCGGGACAGTAGTTCCACTGTCTACCAATAGATGGCACTGGGCGTTGATTGTATCGGTTGACAGTGGGCCTACTGTTCCGAAAAGAAGTGGGGTAAGAGCGGGCCACTATTTCAATAATGAAATTAAAACTATACTAACATTTACATCCCTTTGACCACGTGTTCTATCAACCATACTGACCAACATTAATGTTGTTCTACGAATTTTGGAAATACGTCGTAAATTTTTTACGTCACGTGACCGACTTTGTATAAAAAGTTTTTTTTAATACGTATTTTCAAGTCAGAACAAAATAGGTGGTTGGGTCTGGGTTTTTGTGGTTCCTTCGTTGTTTCTGGATTCCATATTAGCACAAGGGAAAAACCTTATGTCCGTCAAAATGGCGGACATAAGGTTTGGGTCTTAGTTTTTTTTTCTATTTTTATAATGTATTTGCTTATACACGGAAGACTGTGCTGTGTCGCTATTTGATACGACAGCAAATTTGGGACGAGGAAAAATGTGATGTCGTCTCAATTTATTTATTTATATTATTATTATTAACATTACTTACATACGTGTTATTTACATCTAAATAAAAGTAATGTTTTATTTCCAGTTTCCATATATTGTCTTTCAATATTAAATTCTTTCAAAAACACATACTATGAAGAGTATTGAAGATCTGAACTATTGTATAACACCGAGAGTATGAAATATACAATACAATACTGTGTACAATCTATAAGTGCTAAATAAATGTAATATTATACCTACTTTATTTTATTTTTTAAGGGGCTACACGAATGAAACTAGCGCTAATCTATTTACACTCATTGTGGCGAAAATACGATATTTTTTAAGAAAGCAAAACATTACAGACTTAGATAAAAGTAAATTGAATTTTACAAGATGCAATACAATATATAAAACACGCGACAAGTAATAATAATGTTAATTATTGCTAAAAGTGGCCATTATACAGCCATAGCCAGCCAGCAGCAGCAAGCAACCATTATACAGCCATACCACAGATTACATAATAGTACAATGGCCATACGTAAGTAAGACCGTGGGTTCGATTCCCACCTGAACGCGTGATATTTTTTATGAATAAATTGAAACTTTTTTTATCTGCCCAAGTAACCCTAAGACATTGACGTTTACCACAGATAAGATATCCTGCCTACGTTAGCGATTTGCAAAGATCGTTGAAATCGATAAAACTGAGATATCTACGTACAGTCAGCCACACATCAGGTTACCACAACCTGTCTTTCCTCAATTGATATTCCACCTAATGTGTATGATAGTAAGATGAGAGTCGATTGAAGAAATTTGACAGTTTTGTATACTTTGATGTGTGGCTGTACGCACTTATATTATTGCCAAATCTGATACAACATGATGTTACATCACTGGTAAATAAATCAGCTGTTACATAATAAAGCATTTTTTCATTGCTTATTAAATACAACCGGTGGGCTTAAGGAGAGTTCTACAGTCAAGCCCTTGCCCCCCTGCGGAGGAGTACGGAGGGGGAGGAGATGACGCCAATATGTGCGTCTCCTCCCTCTTCGAGGAGGGGGTCCGCTGGTGCGCGAGGCTGTAACCCCACCATTCGACGACCTTTCGTTCCTTCGTTGTTTCTGGTTTCCATAGTACAAGGGAAAACCTTAGTTTGGGATCAGGACAATGTATGTGATGATGTCTCAATTTATTTATTTATCGGCATTGCACGGATCATCTCCTACGCCTGGAGGGGACGGCTCGATCGGCTGTCCCCTCTCGGCGGCCCGCCTTGTAAGGCGGGTCGTCGTCCGGGGGAGGATCCTGGAGTAAGGTTCCGTACAACTGCCCCACGATTCTCTCCCGCTTAAGGACGATGAGGGAGAGTCCCAGGAGTTTTAGTCGGTATACCCCCGCCTCCTGCGTGGGGGAGTCCGACATAACTCATCCGTTTACAGATGGATGGGTATCTATGCGTAATGCATTTCTCCTCGGTCATCAAAAAAAAAAGGAGCCCTTGCCCGCGACGCCATTATCGCAATCCAGCGATGCGGGCGTCGCCCGGTTAGGGCTTTGTCGGAGGGCATAACGCACCACCTTTCCATGGTCATTCCCGCCTTCTTGGCATACGGACTGAATTGTGGGACACGCCATAGGTTCTTGGATTGTCGGAGGGCAGTGGAAGCTGCCCCGGGGGCTTTAAGCCCCGTGCGTTGGTAAGAGGCCGTGCTGTGCCTCGCTGTCCATGGGTGGGACGCGGCGCCAAGGTTTGTTTAGCCCTTATCCCACCCCGTAGCCCTGGATAAGCCGGGAACAGTCCTAGGTGTTTTAGTTGGTATGCCTATTGACCGGCCTCAGCAATAGCCCCAGTCATGGGAGAGCCCAACACTACCCGTCGGTCTCCCAGCCGGGGGTGTGCTTATGGCGACGTCGACCCATTGCATTCTCGGACGGCGGTATTTCCCAGCGATAAAAAAAAGGGATACCTATATATCTGGCGGCATGAAAGAAAAGCGATGACCGTTAGTTTGCGCACTTGTAAAAAATAAATAAATTGAGACAACATCACATACACTGTCCTGGTCCCAAACTAAGGTTTTCCCATGTACTATGGAAACCAGAAACAACGAAGGAATTTAACTACACACACCCAGACCATGCTCTAAGCCCAGACCCTTAGAATGCTCTAAGCCCAGACTCAACACAAATATCTGTTTCATTAACAAACATTTGTGTCAGAGCGGGAATCGAACCCGCGACCCTTACATCTCAACCGGCGCTCAAACCATTGCGCTAAACGGGTCGTCTAAAAAGAAGACTTTCTACTCAAATTGGTTTCTGCGCACTCAAGGTCAACGCTATTGTTTCATGCCGCAGACTATACGAGGTTAAGGATTCTGTTGTGAATAAAATTTCGTTTCGTTACAAACCCTCTTATATATTGACTAAGCAAGCGTCATTTGAAAATAACAGGTAGCCAAAATCGATCAATGTAAGTGTCATTTGATTATGTTTGAAGATCAAAGATATTCTTTTACATTATTGATGAATCTATTGAACGATGTTTTGCGTCATTGAAAAGAGATAGTGTGATGATCTATCTTGTGATAGCTAAATAAAGGGTGTATAAAAAAAGTTTAATTTCTTTCCATTCCATAATCCTTTGCCTATACCTATCTTCTATATCTATACTATGAAGAGATAACTTCTATAGACAACGACAAGGCTTATAGGTAAACCGAAAACCCGAAACGCTTGCGCGATGTAATTAGACACAGCGCCATCTATTGGTTCATTTCTGAATTACGGTCCCGAAGCGAAGTGAGGGCGGGCCACTATAGTAATCTATAAATTCACACATCTCATACATTGACCTGACTCCGTACTGAGTAGCTTAAGCACTTGTGTTACAGCTATCAGACAACAGAGGATCACAAATATAATACTTAAATACATAAATATAACACCTAGACACTGAAGACACGTGTTCATCACACGAATGTTTGCCCAGGGTGGGGATCGAACCCACGACCTTTGGCGTATGAGGCAGGGTCTCTATCAAATGCGCAATCCGGCCATTATATAACACCCAGACACTGAACAAACACAGTATTCACCACACAAATGTTTGTCCAGGGTGGGGATCGAACCCACGACCTTTGGCGTATGGGGCAGGGTCACTACCATTGCGCCAACCGGCCATTATATAATACCCAGACACTGAACAAACACAGTGTTCATCACACGAATGTTTGTCCAGGGTGGGGATCGAACCCACCACCTTTGGTGTATGGGGTCAGCAAATGCGCCATCCGGCCAGATGATGACATTAAGCTAATAAGCTATGCATTTCAGACATCAAATCCATTTACAATCGTGTTATTTTTTCGCAAACTCATTTAGAGTTAATCGTTTCAAGTGGTGCTGTAAAGATATCAGTGATAAGCACTGATAAATGATCAAATATTGCAAAACGTCTCTTACACAAATAGGTATAGCTGGAGGCACGAAAGTATAGCGATGACCGTTATTTTGCGCACTTGTAAAAAAGAAGACTTTCTATCAAAATTGGTTTCTGCGCACGCAAGGTCATAACTACACTTTCTTGCCTCGGACTATACTTACGTACAGCCACACATTAAAATGTACAAAAACTGTCAAATTTCTTCAATCGACTCTCTTCTTACTGTCATACACATTAGGTTGAATATCAATTTAGGAAAGAATGGTTGTGGTAAGCTGATGTGTGGTTGTTGACTGTACAGTACATAATATTACCTAATATCATGCAGTGGATTTTTGTTCATTCTTCTTTCTTTTGAGGATAACTTTGCCAAGTGAAATAATTGACATAGGTAATAGGTAATCTTAACACTTAGTTAACTGTCGAAGTCAGCTAGACTAAGGGCTAATTTTTCAATCGTCTGATAACAGTTAACAGACCGATAAAATGTAATCCAATTTATAGTAACAGTCACTCTATGATATACAATTATAGTAAGATGTAAGACAACTTTAATTCGCCGGGTAACTCTTTATGGTCTGTTAAATTTTATCAGACAATGGAAAAATCGGCCCATAGTCAACTGTCGAAGTCAGCCAAAGTCACGGTCACTCAATAATACAAATACAAGATCATAATTACTGTCAGGTGTCCGCAGAAAACCAGGGTCGAGGCACACTCAACTGTGTCCCGACATACAGCTGAGCGGGGACCTTTTTGCGCCTAATAGATATAGATTGTTGTACCTATATTTATATTAGATTAATTATATTTTAAGATTTTGAAAGTAAACTGTTCTACATATCTGTATTTTTGGTGCCAAATAAACGTATTCTTTTCTATTCTTAAATGAACAAGTCACGTGACCGACTTTGTATGAAAAGTTGATGTTTTTTATGCGAAAAGTCATAGAAAAGTCATAGAACAAATGCAGTTTAGAATGGTAGAATTGGTAGAACTCGTAGTTAAAGGGAAAATATTCCAGATACATCCTGTATAATGCATCAAGAAAGTCATGAAATTTGGTAATTGATGGCGCCACTACCGCTTACGTCAGAGAGTATGGTAGCCCCGTTGGTTATAATAGGTAGGTAAGTTTTTTCAATCAATCAATCAATCAATAATTTATTTTTGTGTATATAGGTCGTATTTACAATGATCTTAAATTTAACATGCAGTTCCTCTATATACCGCCACTAGGCATACAAAAAATAGACATACAAAATTACATTACATAAATTTCATTAAATTAAAATTGTCATAATAATACATTGATTAATAAAGATAAATAAGTAAATTAATAACAATGAATGAGTATTAGTCATAATTTTAAAACAGTCAACATTAATTATTTATTATTAGTCATTAATTAATATATTATATATTAAGTTACAAGTTTACGACTTAATAGTTACGATCGTAAATATACTTACCTATAATATAGATTTTGACAGCCTCGTTGGTGCAGTGGCTAAGGTATTCGCCCGAAGCGCGAAAGGTCGATTCCCGGTCAAGTCAATTTAGGAAACTACATTTTCTAAATTTTCTTGGGTCTGGGTGTTCTGGGTTGACGCCCCCAGTTAATAATCGTCACCTGGTACTCATAGTACAGGGATTGCTCTAGTTTGAGACCAGGTTAATTGGTGTGATTGTCTGGCGCATTTATTTATTATAAAAGATTTAAATATTTTATCGTTTCGGGACGATGTCATTAAAGTCACCAGGTGTTCACTTCACATCCTTACGCCGTTTATGTCATCATTAAGAATCAATGACACATCATTGTTACCTACTTATTAATTGTTTTCATTTGTAAGTATCATAATTGACGATAGTTATCTAATAAGACAAACGGCAAAGACATAAATTTGATTAATAGGATTAAAAGATCAAATCATTTGCTGAACAGCGTAATGCCATGATGGATCGAATTTATTTAAGGTTAATGTTGGATCCACTAGCGCCGATATTGTGTTTTTTTATGTGATAAATAAATAAATGATTTGGGTTAAAGTGTCCTTTACCCAAAGGTTGCCTGGAAGAGATCGCTCATAGTGATAAGGCCGCCTTTGTTGTAAATTACTCCTGTTACAACTAGTTTTAATTTGTATACCTTTGTTTTATGTGCAATAAAAAGCGTATTCATTCATTAATTCATTCAAATGCGCCAGACAATCATACCAATCAACCTGATCTCAAACTAGGGCAACCCCTGTACTATACTTAAAGTACCAGGTGACGAACAAAGTGAAGTGAACGAAGTGAAGGTGTGATAGGCGGCAAATGAGCAGACGGATCGGATTATTGATGGTCAGCGATGGCCGCCGCCCATAGACACCTGCAACACCAGTAGAGACGCAAGTGCGCTGCCAACCTGTAACCCCCTTTTTTCATATTGGGCCTCCGGTGCAAAGGCCTTCCCCAAATCACAATTGTCACAATAACCGTGGGAGAGCCACGCTTCGGCATGAATGGGCCGGCTCGACCGGAGTGATACCACTGTCTTACAGAAAACCGGCGTGAAGCAGCCCCTGTGCTGTGTTTCGCCGAGTGAGTGAGGGTACCGGAGGCCCACTCGGGGGAAGGAAAGGTTGGCAGCGCACTTATAACTCCACTGGTGTTGCAAGTGTCCATGGGCGGCGGCAATTGCTTACCATCAGGTGATCCGCCTTCTCGCCTGCTACCTATCACATGAAAAGAAAAGAATCTGCTCTCACGCACCGCTCTCTATTGAATGCCATATGGCATTTTCAATTTTTAAATGTCAAATTGTCACAATAAAATTTTATTATAACCACGGCGCTTGGGGACCGTAGACGACGCCCCTAATACCTACCTAATTTGTTAGGGCTTAGGTAAGTATGAGTAAGTTTGTACAAACGACACCAAATGTACTAAATATCTGAAAGGGACATTAAACTTTAAGTCTTTGTACTAAAGTTGGAAATAGCCTGTAGGATATCACAATTGGATAGGTAGTTGTGTTGACGTCTGTACTTTACGTTGAAATCTTCCTGAATAGTTATTATTGTAATTAAGAATTTAACTGTGGGAGAGCCACGCTTCGGCATGAATGGGCCGGCTCGACCGGAGTGATACCACTGCCTCACAGAAAACCGGCGTGAAGCAGCCCCTGTGCTGTGTTTCGCCGAGCGAGTGAGGATACTGGAGGCCCACCCGCGGGGAAGGGGATAAAAGGTTGGCAGCGCACTTGTAACTCCACTGGTGTTGCAAGTGTCCATGGCGGCAATGGCTTACCATCAGGTGATCCGCCTGCTCGTCTGCTAGTTATCACATTAAAAAAAAACTATACGCGTTAAATTTCAGAGTGCAGTCAACTGTTAAAAAGTACAAAAAAAGTTTAAATAATCTATCTACGTAAGTTTAACCCCGATTAGGATCATTCAAAACTTCGTTCCAAGGCTACGCGATAATACTTATCAACTCGACATTATCGACTGAATCGATTCATTATAAAAGCGAGAACTTCACTACGCCCGCTCTTTGCTGACTTCACACCGGTCGAAGGCGAACCAACCTCATTTTAGTCACTTCGTCGCCGGTGTTAGTGAGAAATGGCCACATCTGTACGGACTAGCGGGATCTTTTTGCTATTATTTTTAATAATAAGTGCTAGTGCGGTGTCCCCGCCATGGATATTGTCTGTGGTTAAAGAGTGTAAAATCAAATGTGGTCTTAAAGTGATCAGTTCGGGTGTGAAAGAGTGGTCATTGACCGAAGCGAGCGGCAAACGAGGCGCTCTGTGTACGCCTCCTTTCGTCTCCAAACATCAGTTTTTGGATGTCCAAATTGATGTTCCAGAGAAAAACTTGTACTTCTGTGTTCTTGGCGATGATAATCTATGGTATCACCAAGGAGATGGAATATATTTGTCGCCGGATGACGTCATTCAAAGGTTAGTGCAACTTTTTTGAAATTGGAACGCGGGAAAGTTTATTCAATTGTTCTGTTACGTAATAATTTAGTCCATAAATTATGGTTAATTTTAAGGCCAAAATGTTGGTAGTTAATTTGGGTGCGTTATTAATAGAAATTACGTGGGTAGATTCGCAATTCGCAATCCAGTTTTATTAAAAATAGTTATGAAATCCTAGACGTTTTGGAGAAGTAAGGATAATTTAATTATGCAGTTTTATGAATCATGTTTGTTAGACAGAAGTTCGAAGAAGAGTTAATGAATAATGGTTTATTTTTACTTTAAAAACTGTTGTATCGTGGCATTCGCGGATTTACATATTTTCCCGCATGTGGGCTATTTGAAAATTTGCCGCTCTTAAACTCGATAGTTGGCGGCCTTAATTAAATAAATATAATATACCTACTATGTAAGCACTTCATAATTTATACGCCAGACAATCACACCAATCAACCTGGTTTCAAACTAGTGCAACCCCTGTACTATGAGTACCAGATGACGATAATTAACTGGGGGCGTCAACCCAGAACCTTAGAAATTGTAGTTTCCAAAATTGACTTGGCCGGAAATCGAACCCGGGACCTTTCACTTTTCGGGCGAACACCTTAGCCATTGCGCCATCGAGGCCATTATTTTTACAGATATCAGACAACAGAGGATCACAAATATAATACTTAAATACATATAATAACACCCAGACACTGAACAAACACAAGTGTTCATCACACGAATGTTTGTCCAGGGAATTGAAAGATATCTACTTTTTGCTCGACCCGGGAATCAAACCAAGGACCACTATTAAATAAATTGAGACAATATTACTTACATTGTCCTGGTCCCAAGGACTCAAAGTACAGGTATTCCCTTGTATCTACTATGGAAACCACAACGAAGTTACCACAAAGAGGGTTAAAGGTTGGCAGTGCACCTATGACACCACTGGAGTTGCAGATTTATGGGCGACTGGCAATCGCTTACCATCAGGTGATCCGTCGGCTCGTCTGCCACCTATATCATAAAAAAACTTTTTTTTTTATGTGATAGGTAGCAGACGAGCAGGCGGATCACCTGATGGTAAGCAATGCCGCCGCTCATTGGCACCTGCAACACCAGTTAAGTTACAAGTGCGCTGCCAACCTTTTACCCCTTCCCCCCGGGTGGGCCTCCGGTACCCTCACTCACTCGGCGAAAACACAGCACAGGGGCTGCTTCATGCCGGTTTTCTGTGAGGCAGTGGTATCACTCCGGTCGAACCGGCCCATTCATGCCGAAGCGTGGCTCTCCCACAGTTAAAAACTACTAGGGAACGTCAAATACGTATGGTACGAGGAACATACACCGATATTAACGTGGTACTAACGTTAGTAAGGTACTAACGACACATTGTCCGGTTAACTTACGGGAAACCTAACAATTGCTCGTTCATCAGTCCAATAGAATGTCATGGCAAATTACGTGAAAACAATGATCAGGGGGGCAATTCTTAAGCAACCGACATTGAAGTCGAATGTAGAGATTTAATACATTCCTCCATACAATTAATTATTTCGACTTCAATGACGAATGTTCGAGAATTCACCCCCAGGAGGCCATATGTCGAGTTTCGCCTTCTATGTCGATTCGACTTCATGGAACGCATAGACCAATAGGAGAACAAGATAAGGAATGTCGACTGTAATCTGTGCTCTCCTATTGGTTTTCTTTTGCGATAGGTGGCAGACGAGCAGAGAGATCACCTGATGGTAAGACATTGCCGAAGTCCATAGACACCTACAACACCATAGTCACAAATGCGCTGCCAACCTTTAACCCCCTTTCCCCCAATTGGGCCTCCGGTACCCTCACTCTCTCGACGAAACTCAGCGCAGGCGCTGCTTCACGGTCTGTGAGGCTGTGGTATCATTTAGTCCGAGCTGGCCCATTCATTCCGAGGCGTGGCTCTCTCACGGATAAATGATTCTTATGCCAACTTCGGAGGAATGTAGAATTTCGTGGTTAGATCTAACTTTCTTGGTTGTCCACGAAAGATACGAGTAGATCTCTAGGAATAGCCCTTCTATCAAATCCTACTACTATTATAAAGGCGAAAGTTTGTAAGTATGGATGTATGGATGTTTGTTACTCTTTCACGTAAAAACTACTGAATGGATTTGAATGAAACTTTACCACAATATAGCTTATACATCAGAATAACACATATGCTACAATTTATAACAATATATTGTGTGGATTGTCCAAAATATGACGGTAAGTGTCAATAATTAACTCCACGCGTACGAAGTCGCGGGCGGCCGCTAGTTGACAAATAAAAGTGACAGCATTAGTCCTAAGCTAAGACTAACTTAAGACCACGTTTTGTAAGGGCAAGTAAACTAAAACAAGACGATATTTAATTAATTATGCGTCATGTTTGTTATGTGCAGTGTGTATAGTTTACACTGCAATTAATTGAACATAGCAGACACAAACAAATATGATCTGTGGTAGGCATGTGTTGGGAATCTTACACATGCCAACCACATCTATCTATCTATACCATTTATAAAGAGATAACTTCTATAGACAACGACAAGGCTTATAGGTAAACCGAAAACACGAAACGCTTGCGCGATGTAATTGAGCACAGCGCCATCTATTGGTTCATTTCTGAATTACGGTCCCGAAGCGAAGTGAGGGCGGGCCACTAGTTTTATTAATATAGACATCACGTATACTATAGAGACAAACAAAATTTGTAGGGAGATTCATGTTTCTTTACTTATTTTAGTCATTGTGCATTTAAATTTAGTCATAGTATCCATAAATATACAGGAAACGGTTAACAAAAACATACATACAACTCTACAACCATATAATTCGGTTTCATCTCACAATACTGATTCACTAGTTAGCTTGGAATGGCTGACTCATTGACGAAAACAAATTAACATTGATAAGGCTGAATGACACACTAATACCAGAGGCACATAATAACTTTGGGAGAGCCACGCTTCGGCATGAATTGGCTGAATATGAAATGAAATGAAAATAGTTTTTTTTATACTAGAGGCGGCAAACGAGCAAGCGGGCCACCTGGCAAGTAATCACCGCTGCCCATGAACAAATGCGAGATCTGACTGAAATAAGTAAAGAAACATAATCTCACTACTCTATTAGTATACGTGATGTCTAGTATATGCTGTTTTATTATGGACAGCCTCTTTGGCGAAGTGGCTAAGGTTATTTTTAATATTTATTTAATCAAAATAACTAAATCGAAAGCAAACAAAATTCTTGCTTACCATTAATTAAACACAGTAGCACTAATGCCTCTCATCTAGGTACTGAATAATTAACGTTATGTTTAATAGAATACTGAATAAACAAAACTACAATCCATACTAATATTATAAATGTGAAAGTAACTCTGTCTGTCCTGTCTGCTACTCTTTCACGCCAAAACTACTCAATGGATTTAAATGAAATTTGGTATACAGATAATCTAGACCCTGAGAAAGGACATAGGCTACTTTTTATTGCGAAAAGGGGGTTGAAAGGGGGGTAAAAAGTTACTTTTCCACGCGGACGGAGTCGCGGGCGGCCGCTAGTAATGTTATAAAAGAGGTCATGTTTTGATAGTAATATAGTATAATGTAATCACAATTTTATCTTGTACTATTAATGTATTATTGTATTACAGTTTGTACGCGTTACGCGCGTATTGTACAAGGTTTGAGATTTCAGCCTTCAAAAGATTTAGAATAGAATAGAATATGTTTATTCGGCACCAAAAATACAGAAATAATTTGATTACTTAATAAAAAATAATATAATTAATTATACTAACTTTCTTACTAATATTATAAATGCGAAAGTAACTCTGTCTGTCTGTCTGTTACTCTTTCACGCCAAAACTACTCAACGGATTTTTAAATGAAATTTGGTACTACAGATAATCTAGACCCTGAGAAAGGACATAGGCTACTTTTTATTGCGAAAAGGGGGTTGTAAGGGGTTGAAAGAGAGGTAAAAAGTTACTTTTCCACGCGTACGTTGTCGCGGGCGGCCCTTAGTATATTATAATTTGAATCTCGGGTTATGGGACAACTCGCCCAAGAATTTCAAGATTTTTTGACCGACTGTTCTAACCTAACCTGACCTAAGTATATTTTTGTGATGATAGTACCTACTTACTAAACTTCACTAAACGAAAAAATATTGGTGAAGTTAAGTTAGAGCAGTGACAAGCAAAGAAATCTTGAAATTCTCGGAAGAGTCTACCCCTCGATTCTCAGCGTAATTTAGGTATTTCCTAGTTGCATTTAAAACTGGTCGGTCGCATCTCAGCCTCTTGTACCTCATCATTAGCAACCCAAGCTCATCCACTGCTGGACATAGGTCTCCCCCAATGCACGCCACCGCTCCCGATTTTCGGCCACTCTCATCCAGCTCACTCCAGCCAGCCTTCGAATGTCGTCCATCCCATCTTGTAGCAGGGCGTCCAACACTACGTTTACCGAGTCGCGGTCTCCTACTCAAGGACTTTATGGCTCCAACGGTTGTCAGTCTCTGGTGCCTATCTACGCTTATTATATACTACTGGTTATTATGTGTGCTTCAAGCTGTAATCCTAATATTTGTAAATCTCAAAACGAATTTGACGAATGTCAAAAAATAATTCTGAAATAGTCTCGAATGAAAAAGTGAAAATAGTTGCATATTAGTTTTGGCGTTATAGCCCAAAGAATTGCGTGGCTCAAGTGGCAATGTGCAGGGCACATTGCGAGGAGAACAGACAGCCGCTGGAAAGGTCTTGAAGTGGAGGCCGCAGCCGTAGCAGGCCTCCTACCAGGTGGACCGACGATCTAGTGAAGGTCGCGGGAGTCCCTTGGATGCGGGTGGCAACCGATCTGTGTGGAGAACTTTGGGGGAGGCCTATGTCCAGCTGTGGACCTCTATTGGCTGAAATGATGTTATAGTCATAGGTATATTATTATGGCTTGAATATCAAGTTAAAATCCTCATTTCTGGTGCAAGAAAACGGTGAAGCATTCGTTATTAGACCTCTTTTCATTTGCAGAAGCAATTTTCCTCTTGCACCATAATGAAAACCTACAAGTACCATAGACAAACAGAACTTTACCCACATTCCAATAACTCGAGTGTCACACTTGACCGCGTTTTTTATCTCGATCCCGTCCATTGACCCCAATTACGGGCGATAGACAATTAAAACAAAATGGCCGCCGCCGATCATCTGTTATGAAACAATTGACTTAAAGTGGAATTAATTAGAGTATGAGCCGCCGAAAAGTGTTTGAAGGATAAACAAACATTAATTTGGTGACGATAAAAACATTACATAACACAAAGCACAATAGGAGAGTCACGCTTCACCATGAATGGGCCGGCTCGACCGTAGTAATACCACGTCCTCACTGAAAACCGGCGTGAAGCAGTGCATTCGCTGTGTTTCGCTGCGTGAGTGAGGGTACCGAGGGCCCAATCCAGGGGAAGGGGGGTCAAACGGTAAGCAGCGCACTTGTGACACCACTGGTGTGGCAGGTGTGCATAGGCGTGGATAATCGCTAACCATCAGGTGATCCGTCGGGTCGTCTGCCACCTATCACATAAAAAAGTAGATAGGTACTTAAATTCCTGGTGTGGTTACCATTACTTAAGGGGCTATACGAATGAAACTAGCGCCACCAACCTATTTACACTGATTGTAGCGAAAATACGATATTTTTTAAGAAAGCAAAACATTACAGACTTAGGTAGATAAAAGTGGCCGTTTTAGCAATAATGAACTTTATTGTTACTTGTCGCGTGTTAGAAATATTGTATTGCATCTTGAAAAATCCAATTTACTTGGATCTAAGTCTGCCTAATGTTTTATTTTCTTCAAAACATTATATTTTCGCACCAATCAGTGTAAATAGGTTGGCGCGATGGCGGCGCTAGTTTCATTCGTATAGCCCCTTAATTAGTCGTACCTAATTAAAGATAACTCTTTCTAGGTAGTAAAAAAGTATTCCCTTTTGAAGTACTATGGCTTCGTGGAATTAGTACCTATCTAACGGATGTGAGAGACACTGGCTGGTAATGGCAAGCTATGAAGGTTTATATGTCACTGGCTTTTGCTCGAGCCCCCCACTAAAATGGAGGGTTGGAAAGGGCAAAGAGTAGCCCATTTTACTCTCCATCCTTTCAACTACCTCCACTTAAAAATCACGTCAATTCGTCGCTCCGTTTTGCCGTGAAAGAAAGACAAACATACAGACAGACAGACACACTTTCCCATTTATGGATACGAAGACGGCCTCGATGGGCGCAGTGGCAGGTGTTCGCCCGAAGCGCGAAAGGTCGCAGGTTCGATTACCGGAAAGGTTGGCAGCGCACTTATTACTGGTGTTGCAGGTGTCTATGGGTGGCGGCAATCGCTTACCACCAGGTTCCGTTTGCTCGTCTGCCACCTATCATATAAAAAACCTGCGTCGTTATACACGAATATGAAACATTTTACTATAGTCGAGCCGTTATCATGCCCGATTGACAATACTTTTTTTTTAATTTTGCACTTATCCTTGTTAGAACACATTTCGCGAATCATAAAGAACTACTTTTAAATCATAAAGTTCTTTATGATTCGCGAATGTGTTCCTCATAACAAGGATAAGTGCAAAATTAAAAAAAAGGTGTTTTCAAATCGGGCATGATACAACGGCCCGACTTTTTTATAATAATATAAACGCGGTATATGCAGAGTATGTACGTACCTACTTATGTTTGTTACTCATTCCACAGAATACTTAATAGTACAAGGTACGTACATCACATCCACAAATTTATATCAACATTTCTATTTAACAAAACGAGAGATCCAATAAATAATAACATGCTTAATTTACCTACTTAATTTATGTTAGGACATTAAAATCTAAAACTAACTATATTCATATTCTAAATTACATTTGTAATAAATTATGGTAGGTAAGAAGTACTTATAAAAGTACAGGGACTGCTTAATAAAACACACTGCATCATTTTGTTTATTTGAATACTTCGATAAAACTAACCATGTTTGGTTAAGAAGATTCTAAAGTTGTTTCATTTAGTTTAAGTGGAATTTAAATTAAAATATTGCGCTAATTTGCACAGAGCTAAGAGATAAGACGCAACCTTAAATAATTAAATCAAATAACATGTCCTCAAGTTTAGATAGCACATTTTCTTTGATAACAAAATAAACATAACTATTTGTTTATAATTTGACGTTATGTACCTAATATTCTTTTGTTTGTGTTGTTCTTTTATTTTATACGGCAAAACTAGAAAAAACTCTTTAGTAAAATATTGTTACAGATTTCGAGCTGGCTTTAACGTCAGAAAAAAATACAAAAAGCCATGAAGTTAGAGGAAACATTTAAAATGTCAATTTATTCTTTTTAATTTTCCTTATGGCGTCTTCTTAATTTTTTTGGAGGAATGCTGCCAGGTTTTATGTGATTCAAACTTTTTATGTGATTTTGATATTTTAAAGTAAAAAACGGACATAGAGGTAAAAAAGTTCAGAAAGGATGGAGTAGGTATTTCGGGATTTAGTATATTTAGTTAATTTAAATCTTCAATCGAAATGTTTGAAATAAACGGTCTGTGTTATATTATACATATACGTACGAGTAGGTCTTATAATAATAACTCTAGGTTTTTTTGTCTATATTTAGGTGGCAGACGAGCCGACGGATCAGCTGATGGTAAGCGATTACCGCCGCCCATGGACACCTAGAATATTGAAGAATGACTGGTCCTATTTTAAGGTCTCGTTAGGCAAGTAACAGACAATTTTTCTGCGGAGATTTCAGGCTTTTATAACATTATTATAAGTTTAAGTATAAGTATTATTATAAGCTCTTATAAGCCCCTAAGACGATAAAATTAATTAAAAATATGTCTTTGTTGACATAAACACCTATCAACTAATCTTCTTTCTTATATCTTCCTAAAGACATCGACAAACCTTATACAAAATCTAAAGAACGAAACACTAGCGCTATGCAATCAACGCTCCAGTGCCATCTATTGTTAGACAGTGGAACTATACTACATACTGTCACGAAACGAAGTGAGGGCGGGCCACATTGTTTTGAAAACCATTATTATTTAGTGCCAACAAAATCAAACTTTTATTTGCTTATAAATTAATTCGTTAATGGTCCATCCGCGCCATTGTGCCGCCATCTTCAAATTTTATTTTACGACCTGTCATAAACGCAACTGAAATAAAATTCATGGATGGCGATTCATGGATCCGAAGCGGGAGAGCCACGCTTCGGCATGAATGGGCCGGCCCGACTAGAGTGATATCACGGCCTCATAGAAGCAGCGCCTGCGCAGGCAGCTCATTTGTGACTTCACTGGTGTGGCGGGTGTCTATGGGAGGTGGCAATCGCTTTCCATCAGGCGATCTATCTGCTCGTTTGCCACCTATTACTTACATAAGAAAAATCATTGCAGCTTTGGTTATGGTGACTTCGTTAGTTCCAAAAAAATCTGTAGGTATACGACTTTCACGCAATGTAGACAGCGATCCTTCTGATCATTGTACTGTAGACCTGCTGTCTATGCTCTTAAATTAGACTATGGCTGTATGGGCTCTGTACCTTTCCTTTTTTTTAACCTACGTTGTCCCACTGCTGGTCAAAAGGCCTCCCCCAAATGCCGCCATTACACTCTTGGCAAACCACAGTTACAGGAAAATTTAACCAATAATACATAGATATTTTTTGAAAAAAAAAAAACGATTCAAGACTACCTACAGTCACAAATAAATATTTTTTTGTTTTTTTCAAAAACCACTGAGTCAATTGATAACAATATGGGACCAGCTTTGAATGATGGCTACCAAACAAAAAAGGAATCATAAAAATCCATTCATAAGTAGGTAGGTAATTGGCGGAGAAATCGAGTTACATACATACAAAAAAAAACATACGGGTAGAATTGAGAACGTTTCTTCTTTTTGAAATCAGTAAAATAAAAAAAAACTCTCTTGGCAAACCACAGATACAGGAAAAAATCAAAAATAAAAAATGTCTATTGACGCAAGAGGCGCGTAGGCGCCAACCCAACGTCATTTGACGCCACGCGTGTGGAGGCGTGTCCAGTAATCACCGCTCATTACTGGTAGCAACTGGAAGTCACCCCTAAGCTTGCCAGGCCGCCGGGAAATCCGGGATTTTTTTTAATGTAATAGGTAGCAGACGAGCAGGCGGATCACCTGATGGTAAGCAATTGCCGCCGCCCAGCACACATGCAACACCAGTAGAGTCACAAGTGCGCTGCTAACCTTTTCTCTCTCATGGTCTCATTCGTTACGGGACGTCTTCGTTATAAGCCACCTGGTCCCAAACTAAGGTTTTCCCTTGTACTATGGAAACCAGAAACAACGAAGGAACCACAAACACCCAGACCCAACACAAATATCTGTTTCATCAAAAAACATTTGTGTTGGTGCGGGAATCGAACCCACGACCCTTACGTCTCAACCGGCGCTCAAACCATTGCGCAAAACGGGTCGTCGTCGTATATTTTCTATAATAACCACGACCTGACATTGTTTTTCTGGAACTGTCCCGGATTTGATAAGTTACCTGGCAACCCTACCCCTAACTCTTACTCATTAGCGTCATGTGACGTCACTATGTTGCTATTTTCGTGGCGCCGGTTAGCGCCGGTTCGCGCCGGTTTTGTGGGACACGGCCGCGTCTCGTTGAGACAACAAACTTGCACTTTTAGCGCGGTCAACGTTGAGGCCGTATTTAATAGTAGACTCAAATATATAAAGTGCGACGCTATCCCACAAATAAATTTAATACAAAAACGGCGTTGCACAAAACGGCTGTTTCTGGCTTCAATCTTTTAGCCTATAGAGTCCCACTGCTGGGCAAAGGCCTCCCCCAAGTTCCTCCATAGATCCCTGTCAACGCCCTTGACTGCCAATCTTGGACATACTTATACAAATCGTCACACCATCTTTTTCTAAGTCCTGCCCCGTCGACGGTGTCCATCGATTGGCCGCCATTGGGTGACGATTTTTGTCCATCTTTCGGGCCCATTCTGCACACATGACCCGCTCAATCCCATTTCGTTTTGCAGCTTTTCGACCTTACATTCTGCTATTATCTTAGTCATTATATAATTTTAGCACAGAATAAAAAATAATATGTCAAATGTCACCATTTAAATATTGGCGCCAAAATTTCCTTGATTCAATCTGATGTTGTTATGTTATAGCGCAAAAATTCTATTTCTATACAAAACGACTACTAAGTTTTCATATGTTCTATCATCAGCAACCCACACTCGTCCACTGCTGGACATAGGTCTCCCCTAATGCACGTCACTGCTCCCGATTTTCGGCCACTCTGATCCTGCCCGACACCAGCCAGCCTTCTAATGTCATCATCCCATATCGCAGGGCGTCCAACACTACGCTTACCGAGTCGTGGTCTTCATTCAAGGACTTTACCGGCTCCAACGGTTGTCAGTTTCATAATGTTTTAACCCTTAGATTAAATCTTTTTTATTAATCTAATGGTTAACCTCAGTAAGATAATCACAGAATAAAATATGTCCAAATGTCACAATTTGAAATATTGGCGCCAAATTCCCCGCCACATCCGTCCCAGTGCGATGGCAAAGACATTTTTCGCGACTGCTTAGCTCGACGCGTTATAATCTGGCACAGAGTACAGACGCAGGATCCGGTGACCCAGTTTTTTGGACCTAAAATTGTCAGATTTTGAAGGTTAGAGGAAATTGAAGATGTTATTTTCTTCAGGGTTGGTGTCAAATACGGGTACAATGTGTTGTTAATTCATGAAGGTCCACTGCCGTTTTAATAATTAATTGTTTATTCAATAAAATAAGGGCAGATATCACAAGACAATAGAGCTTAACGATATACTTAAACCAGAGTTAATTGCATCGAGAAAGTCATGAAATTAATTATACTCTGATTCATAATCATGTAAAGTAAACTGACAGATGAAAATGACAGTTTCTATGCATTTGACATTTTGCATGTGTCAAATTGAGGGATAATGTATGGGGATGACACATTGACATCTGTCAGTTTACTTTACATGATTATGAATCAGAGGGCGCCACTACCTATAAAAGTCCGTAATAGCACATTACCAAAGCGCCAAACGAGCAAGCGGGTCACCTGGTGAGCCTAATCACCGCTGCCCATGAACATCTGCGAGCTCAGAGAAGTCGCTGATGCGTTGCCGGCCTTTTAAGAAGGAGTACGCTCTTTTCTTGAAGGTAATAGCCATAGCCGTCAGAAAATACTGCCGCGGCTAAGCCGTATTACTTTATTATTAAAGTAGGTACGTACTTCTTAGACTTATTGGTTGGAGTGGCCTAAAAAGGTTTTATATAATCCTAAAGCATAATATTCCATTAATTTTAAGACATCGCGTGCCTAAAGATTGCCTAGCATCATTTATTTTGTCCAGCCCATCCTCACTCATAGAGCTGACCTCATTCTGCCCATAAATATGAGTTTTGTCGATAATAAACGCTAAATTGGATGAAATGGGCGGGCTAGTGATGTCTACTTTGGGGATTATTTATCGATACCTACTTTGTAATTTACGATTTTTTGTAAGTGGGCAACTTTGACAGTCCATTCCGAACCAGTGATAAATAGGTATATTGATATTCATAAGTGTTCTGTATGGACCTAAATTTAACACAACATCGCATACATCGACCCCAAGTACAGTCGTCGCTTTAATTTCGTAAGACCCAAAAGCCTTTTAAAAGGAAAAAACAATGGATTTTCGATTGTGTCTGCTGTCTGGGCCTTACGACAATATAGTGCGACCCACACTGACTGCACCACCGTCTTATAGAAAGTATCAAATAGAGAGGACACGCAAATAATAATATTCGTGTAAACGGAACAACTATAATTATACAGAAAACCTAACCTAACCTAACCTAACCTAACCTAACCTAACCTAACCTAACCTAACCTAACCTAACCTAACCTAACCTAACCTAACCAACCGATTTTCGAATCACTTGGGAGACCCCTACGTTACCCAAACTTTCGTCAAAATACCCTTATAATTTACCCCACCACCCCCCCTAATAAAATTGGGCTCTTTCCCAAAGTCTTATTTTTGGCGAATTTTTCAAGGTTTCTGACACTTAGAAAAATTCGTCAGAAAAAGTCAGACACCATTATACTCACGTCTACATAAACTTCCAACATTTTCAAAATTCGATAAAAATTCCAAATTTAGTCCTGTCTTCAAATTCTTGCCCCTATTTGTACAGCTCAGGGAGCTCTTCCCACCATACAAATTTCATCCCCCCACCCCCCAAGATTGGGAAAATATTCGACTCTAAAAATCCGTCAGAAAAATTTGTATGGAGAAAAATTCCGAGGTTAGGTAGACTTTTCGGCTACAATCAGATAAATTTCAAAATTCGAAAATTTCATCAAAAATTCAAACTGTTTTAGATCTTCAAATTTTAAATTACCTAGATTTGTACTATTACCCTCCACCCCCGACATAAAAATTTACCCCCAATTCACTCCTATCACCCCCAAAATAATAAAAACACTACTTTTACCCACTTTTTCCCCAAAAATTTCTCAAATTTCCTTAATTTTGCTTTGCTGCTGGAAACTATCCAACCTACCCCAATA
>JABMDO010000593.1:0-26229 GCA_014851415.1 Cnaphalocrocis medinalis
CAATGGATAAGGCTGGCGGGAGACCGTAGAGAATGGTGTGATAGAGAAGAGGCCTATGCTCAGCAGTGGGTGGACGTGGGCTGATATGATGATAAAGATGGCTGTATACAAGGATAAATACAGATATTATTTGAGCCACATGACATTATATTTTATAATGGCCCGCCCTCACTTCGTTTCGGGAAAGTAGTTTCACTGTCTACCAACAGATGGCGCTGGGAGTGAATTGCATCGCCCAACTGTTTCGTGTTTTCCGTTTACCTATAAGCAATAACGTGGACTATGAGATTATCCTCTTTATAAATAGTACCTATAGAAGATAGGCTGATAGATTTTTACTAGAATAATGTGACAAGTCTATTTTGTTAAGACTTGTAACTTTATTCAAGTTAAAAGGCGTATAGTGTCATTCTCAGTATCCGATTTTACATGCATCTCATTAAAATAACTATTATAAGCTAGATCACAATATTCACAAAAATTTTCAAATTGGTAACTTAAAATGGTAAGAGGTATTAAATAAAAAAAAAAACTTAAAATTTGTCCAAATAAGACAAATTAAGGTTTGTTTTTCAATTATTTGTAAATTTAGTTACTCATGGTTATTGAAGAATGGAATTGAAGAAGTCGCCTCAAATACCCACATAGTTATGAACATAGCAATGGTGCATTGCTTAGTCGTCTAGAATTTTTCACACCATAATATTATAGCTTTCCACACCCACCGTTTCCCGGCGTTCAAACCAAGTGTTACAAAGTATCTACGTAATGGTAACACAGTGCCGTTACAATAACGTCTGGAGGGATCCGCCGTGTTTTATCATTCTTGTGGCCATGTAATCTAAAAATAATTAGGCAGAAAATTGCCTAAAATCCGATAATTTTTTTTATACTAGAGGCGGCAAACAAGCAAGCGGGTCACCTGCTGATAAGTAATCACCTGCTGATAAGTGATCGCGAAGCTTCTCTTCACGCCGGTCTTAAAAACCGGCCTGAAGCAACATCTGCGCTATATTTCACCGAGTGAGTGAGAGCACTGGCTATAGCGGAAGCATGCATGGGATCAACTTCGGTCGTGTTGGCCCACTCATGCCGAAGAGCGAATAACGGCACCCAATCGAGGGATTTAAAAGGTAAACACAATTGTGACTCCACTAGGCGTTGCGGGTGTCTAGGTGGCGGCAATAATTTTGTGGGAGAGCCACGCTTCGGCATGAATGGGCCAGCTCGACCGGAGTGATACCACTGCCTCACAGAAAACCGGCGTGAAGCAGCCCCTGTGCTGTGTTTCGCCGAGTGAGTGTGGGTACCGGAGGCCCACCCGGGGAGGGGAAGGGGATTAAAGGTTGGCAGCGCACGTGTAACTTCACTGGTGTTGCAAGTGTCCATGGGCGGCGGCAATTGCTTACCATCAGGTGATCCGCCTGCTCGTTTGCTACCTATCACATAAAAAAAAATACCATCAGGTAATCCTTCCGCTCATGTGCCACCGATCACATAAAAAACGTCCCAACGTGTGGGCACCACACTTATCATCGGTTTTTCTATGGTGGCAGCGGATGCGGCGAGATGCCGCGTTATCGCCTCCGCCGGCCACGGAAATGGACCAGTATTTATTGAAGTGCTCATTTACAATACTTACTGCTGCGCCCGCGCCGCGGCCGTCCGGGAGGAAAGTGTTTTTGTATTAACGAAAATGTATGTTTGTTGGATTGATGGGGCTAGCATACTAAATCAATACTAGGCCATAACTTAAGAATATAACTACTAAACCTTCGCAAACGGCGACTGAAAAGAAAGGGTGCACTATAAAAAAGCAGCGTTGGCCAGAAAATGTACACTCGAAAACATCAGCTTATGGTCTTGCGACTGATTGCCGATAATTTAATTTAAAAAAAAAACGCATCTACCATGTAGAAGACTAAGACCTTGATGTATGAAACCTCATTTGTTCACTTTTTAGCGTGAAGAATATTTTGTTCTTTTTTCAAATATCGCTGTTCTTTTGTTTCTATGTCTATAATATCTTCTCCTTAGTCTGCGCAATTATTTTCCACATCGTATCACTGAGCGAACATATTGTAACTTTTCATTTACTAAATACCACCCTCACCCTACCACGTCTACCAAATCAGGGATTATTTCAATATCCGTCTCAGCCATATTTGTTTCCTATGATGTGAATTTATAAGAGTGGCCAACTTAACCACTTGTCGTAGTGTCGAAGCTCTACAACATATCTTGTGATCATTTCTCAAATACCAGTTGACGCTTCTTCCTTTGCTTCTACGTACAAGTAAAAACACTGAGTCATGTCAATCAACCAAAACCGCCAAACTCTTACTTTCGACAGAAAGTACCCACCGGGTGTCATTAAAGAACGCCCATCCGAGCTGGCGGTGTTATCGTGACGGGAAGTCAGCAGGAAGGCAGTAAAAATGTTAGTGATGCTCCACATACAAGAACGCAGCGGAATGACAAAGATTGGTTCTTTTTTTTTATTTCTATAATAATTTAATTTCGACGGACACTGGCTGCGTGCCTTTATTTGTGGTTTTAAGAATATTAACAATTTTTGCTCCGCGATAAAAATTAAAATATTTTTTTAAATTTTTATTTAAAACAAAGATTGGTTCACACAGTACGAGCTACAGGTAGTAGAGAGTACTGGCTAGGTAGCCAGTAGACAGTTACTCGGCTTGTCATCCGCTACCTTTTAGCTCGTTCATGCGAGTTACAAGTTTAGTGACGTCTAAACAGTGTGTGGAAGAGTCACACTTCGGCAGGAATGGGTCGGCTAGACAGGAGTTATACCACGGCATAATAGAAGACCGGCGTGAAGTCGCTGACCGCTGTATTTCAACGACTGAGTGAGGGTGCGGATTCCCAATTGGGGGAATAGGGGTTAAGTGTTGATAGCGCTCTTGTGATTTTACTGGTGTTGCAGGTGTCTATGGGCGATGGCAATCGGCATGATGATCTAGCATGCTAAAGGGGCTGTACTCGTGTTACCTATTTAATTGTGAGGTCTTCGGGGTAAAAACGACAAAAATTTAACAGTGTATACCTCATACTACTCTAAATCGCTCAATTGAATCACTATGGCCAAAGCCTTAGTGTCGGCCGGTAATCGACGGACCCGGACCGGCACGCCTGCGCCCGCGCCGCGCTTGTGACAAATTACGGACGCAGCTTCCGATTCTAAGGGATCTTATAGTGCGTTTTTGTTCACCCGACAATATTCCAGAGGCTTTGATAATTGCATCCCGTAATCTATTTTTTATGTGATGTCTTCTTCGGCAGTGTTGCTACCTCGATATTACGAATGGGTGTTGGACAGTCAGCCACACATCAGGTTACCACAACCTGACAAATTTCCTCAATTGATATTCAACCTAATGTGTATGACAGTAAGATGACAGTCGATTGAAGAAATTTGACAGTTTTGTATACTTTGATGTGTGGCTGTACGTACTGCAGCCGAGTAGGTACACTTCGTTCGTCAGATAATGCGCGTTGATGTCTTTTCGATAGTCACTTCGAAATTACATTTTGACAAGAGAATCTCCCTCTTAATATTGCGCCATCTATATTTGTTTATACAATCAGTTCAGTCACAAATCAATTTACTACAATCTGGATTCATATTTTGTTGTTTTGTTTTAGATTATGGGGAAACTTACTTGAAATTCAATCCAGAAGAGTAATCTCACTACACCGGTAAAGTTGATAAAAACGTCCCTTTAATTACTCGACACTTGCATAGTTAATTATATCTTCGTTATGTTAATTATGATTTAAAAATCAAGAGGTGCATGCGAGGTTAGGAATCCACGATCCCCGCATGGAAGGCGCGTTCTTATCCTATGTGATGAGTGATAAGCTGCCATCGCTCATCATTTAAGAGGCTATACGAATGAAACTAGCGCCGTCAACCTTTTTACACTGATTGTGGCGAAAATACGATATTTTTGAAGAAAATAAAACATTACAGACTTAGATCCAAGTAAATTGGATTTTTCAAGGTGCAATACAATATTTCTAACACGCGACAAGTAACAAGTCTGTAATGTTTTATTTTCATCAATAATTATTGGCGGCGCTAGTTTCATTCATATAGCCCCTTAACCCGCCTTAAAGTACCTATTGCCATGAGTTCATGGTATAGGCACCTATGTATTTAAGTATTGTGTGTTAGTGTTTAAATTACTTATACAAGTGCTACTTATTAGGGAGTCAGGTCAATGTTTGTGAAGTTGTGTGAATTTATTTATTCCTCCTACTGCCCAAAAAGTCAATGTTTTCCTTTGATTTCTGACTTTGAAGATTACAGAATGACTGGATTGGTATTCAAACACTCGTGAATGCTATTGAAAAACTCAGTAAGTCTCGCTTTTTAAATCTTACTCATGTTTTAATAACTCTTATAATATGACAATCACTTAAAACTACTATTACCATCAGTTTCGATTGCTTGATTTTTTTATTTTTTTTATTTGATAGGTAGCAGACGAACAGGCGGATCACCTGATGGTAAGCAATTGCCGCCGCCCATGAACACATGCAACAAGTGCGCTGCTAACCTTTTATCCCCTTCCCCCCCGATAGGCCTCCGGTACCCTCACTCACTCGGCGAAACAAAGCACAGGCGCTGCTTCACGCCGCTTTACTGTGAGGCAGTGGTATCATTCTAGTGGTAGTGGTGATTTTACTCTAGATGCATAATAAGATTTTAATATTTCTGACATATTACAGCTCCATATGAGGACAGTCAAACGGCTATGTCGCATGTCGATATTATCGCACTATCGAGCGATTATTGTAGGCCATTAGAGTAAATAAATAGATCGCTTGTAGCATGGAAAATTGTAATTATTAAATAATTATTAAGGCCATGTTGGCAGGAGCTAAATATAGGAATCAGTGCAACGAGCGTGGGTGTAAGCGACATACAGATAGACGCGGTGTAAAATCTTTAGAATTATTATAAGGACAATTCGATTTTTCCTTCTATTTTCTATATATCATAGTCTTTAACTATAACAACAATCTATACTAATATAATAAATCTATACTAATATAATAAAGCTGAAGAGTTTGTTTGTTTGTTTGTTTGTTTGAACGCGCTAATCTCCGAAACTACTGGTGCGATTTGAATAATTCTTTTTTTGTTGGATGTTTATCGAGGAAGGTTATAGGCTAAATAACATTACGCTATGACCAATAGGAGCAAAGACAGAGCGGTAAATGTGTAAAAAACGGGGAAAATTATTCATTTTTGAAGGCTTTCTTTGCGTGCGCTGCGAAAACGGTTCAAGATACACAAAAAATATGTATGAAAGAATTATTCCTCTATACATGATCTAAAAAAAAGTCCGCGACGGCATATGTCTACCTTTTAAGGTTTACAGATAGTTCAATCCACGAAGACGCGCCCCACTCTTTCTCATTATCGCTTACAAATTAGCAATGAGTGCTCACACACACTATGATAAATTAACAGAACGTCACGGGGTAACTGAAAAGATGCTCTACTTAATTTTATTTTATTTGTGAGAAGTGTTCAAATTTTTTAAATTATTAATTTGCGTATCCAGGTAGAGGCAGGGGGAAGTCCTTTCTGCGTCTACCTGAATACGCAATCCTACTAATAATATTAGTATGATTTAACAAAATACGTTGACAGGTTTTAATTTTGTTTTATTTTTAAGACTAGTGACCGCCCGCAACTTGGTTTGCGTGAACTTTATGACTCTTGACTTTAAGATGATTATTTAAATAGAAATAAAAAAAAATACTTATTATAAATATTCGTTTACCGCCGACCAAGCACCACATCGAGCAAAAAAGCGGCACGGCCGTACCATCCTTTTCTCGAAGCAATTCAGGCCATTTTCGACCCCCTGTAATTTCGTTGTGGATAAAACTAGAAGACTAAATTTTCAGTAACCATGCAGGCATTCTAAAGACTCGGTAAATTTCAATCAATTTGAACCAGTAGTTTAAGAATTATAACGGGACAAAGTTTCTTAATTTTGTTACTCACTGACTCACCGATCATCAAAATTCTAAGGCACTTCTAGCAGACCTAGAACCTTCAAATTTGGAATATAAGTAGTGTTTGGTATATGAATCAAGGAAAAACTAAAATATTTTTAAATTTTGATCTATATAAATATCATACCGATATATAGGATTACCACGTAATATTTGCAGTTCAATAGATGTTAAGAATTTTCTACAAAAAGGAATGAGATCCCATCAAAAACAATACTTGTCAAAAAAACCAAGTCTCGCAACTACCGTAAAAAGTGGTGAGATCCATGTTTTGCCAAGTCGGTTATTCATTTATTGACTTGGCAATCACATTAAACAACCGAATCAATTTAATGCATTACTTGTGAGATATATTGTGTGATTGCCAAGTCAATAAATGAATAACCGACTTGGCAAAACATGGATCTCACCACTTTTTACGGTAGTTGCGAGACTTGGTTTTTTTGACAAGTATTGTTTTTGATGGGATATTATTATCCACAAGATCTCTCTGCCACTTGTCAATTTTGAAATAAATTTAAAACAAAAAGAACTAAAGTTATTAAAACTTTTGAAGGTAGGTAATTTTATAAAACTCAAATCAAAGAATCAAAATAAATAATAGATAGATATTAGCATACTATATTGCATTTAGAAAATGTACACAGGATGTAAAAACAGCAGAAAGTTACAATAAGGCGGTCTTAAATTATTATTTATTTATTTTATTGAAATAATTTTGTTTCTTACCTGGCTTTTAAGTACAACGCGCTGTGAATTCTTAGGCATTGTCTTATTAAGAGTTTAATTTTATTATTATTTAATGATTTTAAATATTAAAATATTAAGTAGAGATACTTTCGTGATGGGCTAATATATTTTGTGCAGCAGTCTACCAATACTCGTGTTCATCGAGCCGCAGTCGGCTCGTGACTGAGGTTTGTCTTAGGGATATTCGATATACATCGATGTAATGAAAACATCGATGTTTACAATGCGATACATCGAATGGATCCGATGTTTTGAAAAGCTATTGATATACTCGATGTATCGATGTTTTTAAGTTTTCTTTGATAAAAACATCGAATCGATGACAACAAATTAAAATTTCATAAAACTCAAGTCTGACCACTAAAATTTTTCATTTACGGACCTCCCAACGTGTATTTTAAAAATGTTGGCAACACTGCGTACGAATGCATTGAGTACTGAACTGTCTTGTCTCTACCTGACAATAGTGACACTAAAAAAAAACTGTTTTGTCAATGGTCGTGTCGCGTCACGCGTGTCGGTTGGCGAGTTTGTTTGTGTTTAAAAATAGGTAAAAGAAAAGAAATAGGTTGAAAGGTAAACGTTTAAATAAACTGTTGTTTTTGCAAAGTCTTCCAAAAGAACACTGGAAATAGGTCCTATTTCCAGTTTTTTTTTGAAGACTTTTATAAGTTTGTTATAATCCTATCCTATTTAATAGGATAGGTTTATAACAAACTTTTAAAAATAAATGCGGATGTTATTTTTGTTGTTACTTTAATATATAATAAAGATTTTTCTATACATGAGGCTTTTATTTTACCGTTTTTTTTAATAATACAATGCTTAAATTAGTGGATTTAAAAAAAATCTTTAAAAAGTACTCGATTTATACAAAACATCGATGTTTTCTTCCAATACATCGAAAGAAATCGATGTACAGTTTCGATATATCAAATCGAAAAAAACATCGATGTTTTTTCAAAGTGGACACCCCTAGTTTGTCTTAAACTTTCCGCGCCTCCCGCTCACCCCTCATGCACCGCTAATGCCCTTGCCCAAGAGTGGTGGGGCGCGTCTTCGTGAATTGAACTATCTGTAGTCACAATGACCGTTTTTATGGTACCAAATTTGGTCGAAATAATTTGTTTAAGTTGTATCAACATAATAATATTAAGGGGGTTGTAAGGGGTTAAAAGGGGGGTAAAAAGTTACTTTTCCACGCGGACGAAGTCGCGGGCGGCCGCTAGTACTTAATATATTAGCAATATTGTATGGGGGCCACGCACGCCTTCCAAAAGTCCGGGACATAATTGCCCTTGATTCTGGAAAGTATGACAAACATAATAATAATAATCATTTATTTCAGACGTTTACCCATATAAATACAACTATTATACTCGTATAAGAATAAAATTATACCATATATATTTTTTTCAATACAGTTTTATTTTTATTCTCTGCTGGACGTACCTATTATATATTTTTGTTTTAAGTTGTCTTCATCAAAAAATCACTACCAGCAGACTTTTTAAGGCCAACAGCCAAATAAGTGGCATTATGGTTATACCTAATTTTATTTTTATTTCAACGTGAGTCGTATAAATTAGGCAGCCTTTTGTTCGATTGAGTTATTCTAAAAATAGCAACCAATTTACCACTAAAATGAATGAATGTTGAACGTAGATAGGCGTGGCGAGGAGTGACGGCACAAAACTTCACCCCTACCAGCTCCGATTAAAGTATCATGATAAACCATATCGCATAAAACACGAAAACCACAAAAAGTTATAACTTAAAATAACGATTGCTATTCTCTTTTGTGTTTAGTTTCATTCAAAATATGGCTTTTATACAAGCATTTATACGTAATCACGAAATTGATTGATAGATAGAGACGAAAATGTGTAGAAATATGAACCATCGCCAATCATTATGGAACATCAATATGGTTGAAATAATAATAGTATTATAAAAAATTGCTTTAGTAGTAAACTCATAGAACATTTTTTTAGAATCAATAATTCTTGTATAATATCGATCGAGGAGTATTTTTAAATGCTGATCTATGACATTTCATTGCTTTTAGCAAACTTTAAACAGTGTTACCAGAATCAAGGCCAGGTTATTTATTTTATTGTTCAGCTTATAATAACTTACCTTACATCCCCAACCCAGAAGAAAAAATATAAAAAATCTTAATAAATCGAGGTACACCTCGTTTACATATTTTATGAAAAGAGCTGTGTACCTGTTTAATTACCCATCCTTATACGCCAAAAGGAAACAGTGGGCCCGCGAGTGGGTCGCACGCACTACCCGTACCCCGAGCGTGGGTAGGGTCGTTACATAAGGCATTATGTCAGTCGATGTTGCCAGGTCAGTATTTTTATTTTGCCTTGGTCTTAATTGTGATCGTCTCTTCGCTCTTGGAGAAGGCCATGAATATAATAATAATAATGAATTCAAACAACATCACAAATTTCACAAGCAATTGTATTACAGATATCAGGCAACAGATATAATACTCAAATACATATAATTGTGGGAAAGCCATGCTTCGGCATGAATGGGCTGACTCGACCGGAGTGATACCACTGTCTCACAGAAAACCGGCGTGAAGCAGCTCCTGTGCTGTGTTTCGCCGAGTGAGTGAGGGTACCGGAGGCCCATCGGGGGGGAAGGGGATAAAAGGTTAGCAGCGCACTTGTTGCATGTGTTCATGGGCGGCGGCAATTCCTTACCACCAGGTGATCCGCCTGCTCGTCTGATACCTATCACATAAAAAAAACTGAATGTTGCCCAGGGTGATACCCACCATCCGGGTCCGGATGGGGAGCCAGCCGGCCAGTCAGAATATGGGACTGTATACTTGACTATTTTGTTCCCTCCCCACTTAGGTGTTAAGGGGAACGACGCAGCGGTTTGAAGGGCACGTCTCGAGTCGGCACTGGAGGTGAGCCTCCCTCATAACCCATCCGTCTCTCGGCGAATGCGTTTGCAAAAGTTCTAGTGGGAAGCCCAGCGATACTGTTCGCACAAAGTATTTTTAAATAGTTACTAGTGGCCCGCCCTCACTTCGCTTCGGGACCGTAATTCAGAAACGAACCAATAGATGGCGCTGTGCTCAATTACATCGCGCAAGCGTTTCGTGTTTTCGGTTTACCTATAAGCCTTGTCGTTGTCTATAGAAGTTATCTCTTTATAAATAGTATAGAGTATAGATATAAGAACATATTTAAATTTTATTTTAATTGAAAATATTTTTCTATTTAAAAGCTTTGGTCACCTATTACGGACTTCACACTAGAAAGGCATTTCCTTCTGAGTCTGGGTGTAAATAAATAAATAGAAAATCGGAGTCATGTCAGTGAATGAGGTGTTGTATGAATTTTAATTAAATTGAAAATCAATAAGTGATGATAACAATTTGTTTTTGATCGTGTGAAATGAGATTAACAAAAAAATGAGAAAAAAAAATAAAAAAAAATCTAGAAATATTCTAGAAAATTAAAGAAATGAGATTAAAAAAATAAAAATAAAAAAACCGTTATTAGTACTGCGCTACAAAAATATACACCAAAAAATACCCGGCCGCATATTTTGCACCCAAAATATAAGGTGAAGTACCCTAAGTTGGCATCACTGTTGTCAATTAGTGCCGCCCGCGGCCTGGGCGCTCCGAACATGGGTGGTGTTGGTGTGGAAATTTGTAACATGCGAGGACACCCTGTACGTAACTCTCATAAAATCGTTATTGAATTGCATTTTATTCGGAATGCAAAATAACTCGATCGAAATGGAGATCTGCCACTGAACTTTGTTCTAGCATCGAGAAAGGGTATCTATTCGTTGTAAGACCGACGACGAGACGTTGTTAACTGTGGGACAGCCACGCTTCGGCATGAATGGGCCGGCTCGACCGGAGTGATATCACTGCCTCACAGAAAACCGGCGTGAAGCAGCCCCTGTGCTGTGTTTCGCCGAGTGAGTGAGGGTACCGGAGGCCCACTCGGGGGGAAAGGGGAGAAAAGGTTGGCAGCGCACTTGTAACTCCACTGGTGTTGCAAGTGTCCATGGGCGGCGGCAATTGCTTACCATCAGGTGATCCACCTGCTCGCCTGCTACCTATCACATAAAAAAAGACCCAAAAGCCTTTTAAAAGGCACAAAACAATTGAGTATCTGCGGTCTGGGCCTTACGACGACATACCTATTATTTGAAAGCGGTAATTGGGACGTTCTTCTTGATCTAACTTTCGTGCCAGTCCTCAAATTTATTATGCCTATAAAACTTAGATCAAAATCTATATCATACTATTTATAAAGAGATAACTTCTATTGACAACGACAAGGCTTAAATATACGTAAACCGAAAACACGAAACGCTTGCGCGATGTAATTACACACACAGCGCCATCTATTGGTTCATTTCTGAATTACGGTCCCGAAGCGAAGTGAGGCCACTTCTTAAAATATAGTTAAAAGTTAAACATAGAAAAAGGCTTACATACAATCTGTATGTTTTTAGATTCTGATGTCAATGTTGGAGGATAATTGTCTCTATTTTCATGTTGATAAATAAAAATGCCATGTTCCCAATTTAGAATAAATTGCTTTTCTTTTTAAATTGTATAATATCTATGTTTTGCATGTATTGCTAGTACTTAATCGTTATTATTAGGTTTATTTCCCCACGGAAGTGATAACAAGGAGACGTAGTAAACCTGCTACAAATAATCAGAACTTTCAATGTTGACTGTCATAAAATTGCGTTAATAAAAAATGTTTAATCTGGGCAATAAACAGTGATGTAATCACAATAATAAAAACACAATTTATTAATTACTGAAACAAAGGCTTTAACTGCTGGAATTAAATTGTGTTGTTAAACTTGTCACTAGGGATTTACGCTACGAAACTTTTTTGTTGGGAAGTAGGATAAGTACCGGTGAGGGTGACTTTAGGTGTCCTAGCGTCGATATTTTTTTTTAATTAAATAGTTTAATTACAAATTTAAGGCAAGGAAAATGCTTTATATTCAGCAGCAACAATACCGTCATCGGCTACTAGTCTATAGATAAATCCTGAAAACTGTCAAGAACAGACAACCTTCGCCGTATAACTCGAGACGAACATAAATTGAGAACCTCCTCCTTTTTTTAAAATCGGTTAAAAATAATGTAGCTATCCTGTGAAAATCGGTGGTCTAACAATTTCCCACCGGATTAGGCATCGATTTTAATTTTACTATGCGTATATCTGGCCTCAATTTCTTGTATAGGTACTTCTTATTAAAACAAAACAAATGACGGCGCTAGTTGACCAAACGACGACCAAAAAGACGTCAATTCAAGGTCGGAGGCATAAAATATTCTCTACTTTAACACGTAATGAGTATCAAAATTAATCTGTCACCCTCAAGGACACAACGATTACGTCTCTATCTGAGCACGAACAAATAATAAATAACAGTTTTTAAGCACTTTCGGAAGCAGCTCAGGAAGGAACGGGGGAATTCTGTTGTGAAACTTGGACATCGCGTGTATTTCACTATTATAACTTTTTCACTAAGTTCGTGGACGTGTTTCAGTCACTGCCGTTTGATGAGACGGTGTGGTTCCAGTGGTAGCGGTAAACATTGCTAGTCAACAACTTTATAAGATCTGATGGCCTAATTTGAAGCGGGCGTTGCGACGGAATCGGAGTTCCCCTCTCTTTCACGGATTAAATGCGAATGAGAATAAACGAGATATTGTAATATGCAAATATACTAGATATTCTAATTTGTTACCGGACAGCTTCATTATAATCTGCTTAGTAACGTCTGATTCGATTGAGACGTAAGAGTCCCGGGTACGATTATCGTTATTGGTTTGATTAGGTTAGGACTAAAGAAATCCTTAGTTTGGGATCTGTACCTGGACAACGTATTTATGTGAATTTGTCTCATTTTATTTATTACTGGTGAACCGCCCTCAAAATTGTTTAATTTATTTATCTTAATAAAATACACTACATGTGCACTAAAGCTTACGAGTTAACGAAACTATATAACCTATGCCTAAATAGGTAGTGAATATTTATAGATATTGTATGGAACATTTGTTTGCTTCACGCATTTTCGCATTTTCTAACTATCCCAATCCATATAAATACTACACTCGGCGTCAAAAAAATCGCACATCTGCGTAGTTTTCATACTAACGCGCTCATATCAGGGCTTCGTATATAAAAAAGTAAAACATTTGATTGCAATATTTTTTACGTAACATGGTTTTTATATGCTCGTCTGTTAATCATGCTTCTTAATTAGTCGTGAAAACTTCCTAATTTACCAAAAACATAAAAAAGTAAATCAATGTTCTTGTCCCATACAATGTTCTATGGAGCTGAAAAACTGATTTACTTTTTATTTTTTTTGGACGAATCAAGTAAATTCCATGGATGATGAAAATGTTGGATTAAAGACGAGCATATATTGGTAACGTTACCTTAAAAATATTGTAATAAAATGTTTTACTTTTTAATATACGAAGCTGTGATATGAGCGCGTTAGTATGAAAACTACGCAGATGTGCGATTTTTTTGACGCCGAGAGTAATTGTGTTGAAGTTTTGTTTGTTGGGTATTTTCTTCAAAAAGATGTCTCCTCCAGGTTGTGGCTTCAAGGCGTAAAAGTTCCACGACCGTATTTATGTGATTTATTTTCAACGACCGCTTGTTGTCGCTTCAAGTGTACCCCGGGCTCCGAAACGATTTCATTGGACGCAACCGGGAAATACACGCTAAGATGAGTAATAGATAAGAAGTACATCCGCCGATATTGTATTTGGAAATTACTATTAGCATTAAGTTCTGTAATGTGTTGTGCAATAAAGAGTATCTATCTATCTATCTACATCACCGCTATCAGTGTGACCCCGCACGGCAGGCGCCAAACTTTGATATCTACCGGGTAATTAAGCAGGCTATCATTTTCGTGCTTTCCCGTCTGTTGGTTATCAAGATGGCGATGACAGGTGATGGTGTAATTGTATACTGTTCCAACCAAATATTGGAGGCTCCAAAAATAATCTATAGAAAGATAATTAAAGTAATGCTGTGTCAACGGAGGAATTAGAAACATAATACCTTAATGTACCACGTGATACGTATTTTTTTACATTATAAAGGACAAACTAGCAGACGGTTCACCTGATGGCAAGTGATCACCGCCGCCCTTGGATATCTACAACACCTAAGGCATCGCAAATGCGGCTCTTAAGATATTTTGCACAGAGACTCTGAAAACCACAAGTATTCATCATAAGAATATTCATCCAAGGTGGGAATTGAAAAAGGGATCGAAACCAAGACTATTGGCCGCTATTGGGTCAGTCCGCTAAAAAAGGAAACCGTTTAACATCCGCGAGCGTTCTTCTATTTCGTTTATCACACATTGCTTTATCATTGTTTATCAAGCTGTTAAAAGTTCAAAACATGAAGTGGAGTTGTATCACGAAAACAACATTAAACTATAGCGAATTCCAAGATAAGATCTCAAAATCAAGATTTTAGACAACCCTATCATATCTCTTAGTGCATCAATCACAGTCATAACTCTTAAAATGCATGTTCTTAAAACAAATCCGCTGCGGAAACCTACAATTAGGCCCTATAAAAGATATGCTAAGTGGTCATAATGTCATTGTTATCTACTAAGAGCGTTAGCCACGGATGTTGAGTGGTGGATATCTCGAAAAACACTAAACCTGGCCCTAACCGGATCTGTCACTTCCAAGTAAAGAACAATGTCGTTTTATTAAAAAGAAACGACGAAGGTTTTCGAGGACGCGTGCCAAATAGGGCTGGCGACAAAAAAAATAAACAAACATTCCTATTTTTAATGGGGATTCCAATTTTATAGGACAGGGTTAGTAGTCGATATACCACCTAAAGATGTATCATAGATCTCATGCTAAATATGTTAGTGGATTTCTTTTATAGTTTCATAGAAAAACATAGAAAACATATTTTTGCATTAAATACAATCACACATTAGATTCTAAAACTGGCTGCCAGGCAAAACATCTAAATATATATTTTTGTAAATGTTTGACCAACGATATTAAATACCATTCAATTTTGTTGTGTTTGACCTTTGTTCTAGTCCAAAAGTGGAAACAAGCAATCCTGTCTTTCTGTAGCTTTTTTTTCCTCCTCCTCTACATTTTCCTTAAAGAACATCGGTCTGATTAGACTTAACAATTACCCTTGATAAAAAAAATATGACAATATAGCTGCTTAAAAGGACATTTAAATAAAAATATTTTTACATTAAGATAAAGCGGGAGTATCTCATAAAATCAGTTCAAACCAAGCTTAAATCTTACTGTTTGTTGGCGACTGACTGTAGTGCAACCTTATTTTTAAATTCTTTATCTATGCTTTTTCGAGGTGTCAAATACAATATACTCTGTGGTCAAATGGTTGTCGTCTGATTACGAGTAGTATCAAATTGTTTGTATTTAATTTAACGTACTTAATTCGTTTTTTGTGGTTTTTGTTCCCGTTTACAAGTATAGTCTCATACATCGCGATTTACCACATCATGGAAGTGCCTACTGGTGTGACAGCTAATCAAATAACGGTTTATTATAGTAATTTCTTAGTGACGTAGAAAGGTACTTATTCTATTCTAACCTCTAAACAAAACATCGGTAATATAAGAAATTCCCGCTTTTATAAGAAAACAGTGATGCTGTTTTAGATTATTTACTTAATGAGCAATCCATTGATACCTAAGTCGTTAAGGGTAGCGGAGCCTTTAGTTCAAGTCACCACTTCTATGAAAACCGCCGATATTCTTTGCATGTTTCACATTCGTCTTCTATCTGTTCTTGCTGGTAATCTCAATTCAAACTTCGATCTCTCATTGTTTACTTTTTTCTCAAAAGAACATTAACCACAATAGGTTGAAAATTACTTTGACCGAACATGATCAGCGATTCCGATCAGCTTGTTCACTCTCATTTCTTTTTGTACGAATGACTATCCACATATTTATGCATTTTTTAATCACCAATTTTCTTTAACTAATAATATTTTCTCAAAAGAGGCAACCCTAAGATACATCTATCGTTGTTTTTTCGAAGGGATGCAAAAAATACGCTGACCACTCGAATTTGGAGTGTGTATTGTCTATGCTCTATGGCATTGCATCGGACAAAGCACTCGACTTAAGAGGCTGCGCTATTCTTGCATATTCCTGCCGTAAACATTCTTTGTCCGATTTTCAACTTTATTTCAATAGTCATAAAAAACTTTACAGTTTAAAGTGCGTTTGAAACTCAAGGGTTGTTAAAATTGCCACGAATTTATTACTGACCCAATAAAAATAGAGATAAACTTCAATGCGTTTGAGGTTTTGAGTTACTTTAGTTGATAAATAAATAATGCAAAATGTTGGGGAAGTGAAAATAATTTAAAAAAAATCTTGGCTCTCGGTTAAAAATAATTACATCACAGTAAATACTTTATTTATATTTTTATTAAATTATTTGTAACTCTTTTGTATTTGTAGCAGAAAAATATTAAAATAATTACGGCAGAACGAAGTTTTTCGGGGACCACAGTAGCAAAGTTAAATAAAAACACTTCATATTATACATAGTACTTTGTCTCATTAACTACCAAACTGACTTTAATTTCCATACACGGAAGGATTGCTATTGTGATAAGGTACTAAATGTGTACATCTTTTTACAGTCAACTGTACCTGCTAACTTCATACTGTGGCCGCACTATACAACCGTCCATATTTAACAATTATGCCACTATTACCACGGGTTTTATGGGCAGTACGTGGTTGCTTTGGATTCCCAAGCATTCGGAACAGACTTCCATTATTTCTGATGATTAGAAACAATTGCGAAGGCATTCGTCCCAGTTGTGAAATAGTTGCGACGTTTCTGTACACGCAAAGTTCTTAGGTCAAACTTAATTAGTAATGCATAAGTAATTACTGCGCTGGCTCAGCGATCAAAAACGGGTGACTTCCGACGCTAAATTTTGCCAAGTCGCTAAGGACCCTATGACACGGCGTCATATTTAATCCGTGATTATAAATAAACTATAACACCGACTGCCACTAGTCTTTGGCTCGAGAATATCAGTTACTTCTCTTCATATTTGCTGATAATTTTGAACCCTGTAGGGCAGCGTTTCCCAATAGCCGGATCGCGACATTGTCGTCTTATTTTAAAAACATGAGTATGGAACCAGCTTGAGTTTGAAAGTAGGTACTTAGTGGGTCACGAAGGGTCATTGTGAAAATTACCGGGTCATGGCCTAACAAAGTTTGGAAAACACTGTTGTAGGGTATACATTAACTTCCCTTTAACTACGTCTTCTACTAATCATTCTGAACGACATTTGGTCTACGACTCTTGGATTTACGTCGACACCTTTTTGTCTCATTATACAAAATGATCAAGGTGAGAAGGAAATTTAATAGAGCCTACAATACACGCGATGACAATGATTGGGACGCGTACATAGCAGCGAAATCACACTACAAAAAGCGCATCAGATACTGGAAAGCGAACTCTTGGAGGAATTTCAGCGAAGAGATTGCTTCCAACCTACAGGCAAACCGGGTAAGAAAGACTCTAGCGAAGGGGGGCACCCCTGAGCTGGGACTCCTTAAAAGGCCAGACGACACTATGTCTACCAGCACCTCGGAAACACACGAGATACTACTAAATGCACACTTCCCAGGGTGTCAGTTCAACACCTTACAAGACACCATAGTAGAAGACCGCATACCTTCTGAACAAGATTGGAACACTGCATACAAGGTGATCACACCAAAAAAGGTAGAATGGGCCATAAACAGTTTCCAACCGTTCAAAGCTGCGGGAGCAGACAACATCTTTCCTGCACTCTTACAATGGGGAGGTAAGACCATAATAGAACACCTCACCATTATCTACCAAGCCTGCCTTGCAAAGAGCTACACCCCAAAGAGCTGGAGAGAAGTTAGGGTGCTCTTCATACCTAAGCCAGGTAAGGCCAACTACACTGATCCCAAAGCCTTCAGACCTATCAGCCTAACATCCTTCCTCCTAAAAACCCTGGAGAGACTCTGTGATAGAGAACTAAGAGGGGGAGCCCTACTCGATATCCCTCTAAGCAAACACCAGCACGCATACAGCGCAGGTAAATCTACAGAATCGGCTCTTCATCAAGTGGTAGGTAAAATAGAAGCAGCCATTCACGACAAGCTCATCTGTCTAGGATGCTTCATTGATATAGAAGGCGCCTTCGACAGAACTAACTACTCCAGCATCAGACAAGCTCTGGTAAGACACAACGCTCCAAAAACTATAACCGAGTGGATTATAAACATGCTAAATAGTCGAGTAGTCAGAGTAGTAGGTGCGGCAACAAAGGGAGCAGTGGTGGTGAGGGGATGCCCCCAGGGAGGAGTCCTGTCACCCTTACTGTGGAACTTAGTGGTTGACGACCTTCTCAACAGGCTAAACTCGAAGCACTTCTACACGGTAGGATATGCTGACGACCTGACAATTTTACTGACAGGGTTCAAAGCAAGCAACCGCATGCGTAATAATGCAAGCTGCACTTAAGAGGTAGAAGACTGGTGCAAAGAACATGATCTAAAGGTAAACCCCAGCAAAACAGAGTTGGTAATGTTCACCAACAAACGCCAGCTGGGAAATTTCACTCTACCAAAACTCTTTGGGTCAGATCTACAACTGTCAAATGAGGTAAAGTACCTAGGGCTTACCCCTGGACAGCAAACTTAACTGGAGCAGCCATGTTGAAAAGAAACTAAAATCTGCCAGTATAGTCCTATGGCAATGCCGCCGGATGGTAGGGAAGCGATGGGGTCTATCACCAAAGATCTTCAAATGGCTATACACTGTTGTCATCAGACCAATGGTAACCTATGGAGCAGTAGTCTGGTGGCCCAGGACGCTTAAGTCGACCTGCGCAGACAAGCTACAAAGATTCCAGAGGCAGGCATGCTGTGCCATGACAGGTTGTATGAAAACCACTCCCACAGCGGCGATGGAAATCATGCTCAACCTACAGCCACTACACCTGATAGTACAACAGGAAGCGGCTCTCAGTGCACTAAGACTTAAACAGCAAGGCCTCGTCAAATTCAGACAGGTAAAGCATCTTAATAACCTCATAGAAGAATGGGCTGACACTCCTATGTTAGCAGCACCATGTGACAGAGTGGAGACAGTACACATCTTCGACAAAAGGTACAAGATACATCTGATCGAAGAAGAAGACCCTCGGATTCCCCATAAGTCGCTTATGATCTTTACAGACGGCTCAAAAACTGACAAGGCACGGGGACGGGGGTCTTCTCCGAAGATCTGAACATAAACATCGCAGCACCACTAGGAGAACATAATACTGTCTTTCAGGCAGAATGCATGGGCATCCTACTGGCAGCAAAAGCGATCACAGCGAGGAAGGTAAAAAACCACACCATAAGAATCCTCTCGGACAGCAAATCAGTACTGCAGGCCCTTAGTAGTTTCACTATCAAGACCGGCCTAATAAAGGAATGCCACCAGATGCTAAATGAGGTGGGTCTCCACAATGAACTGTTCCTACAATGGATCAAGGACACAGCGGCAGCAGAGGTAATGATGCAGCTGACGAACTTGCAAGAAGAGGATCCAGTATGTCCCCGGTAGGACCGGAGCCCATACTCCCTCTCCCCCAAAACTGGCTGAAAGGTAAAATCTTGAATCATACCAAAATTCTACACAACAGCTACTGGAGCAGTCTAGAGGAATGCAGACAGGCGAAACTTACTCTACCGCAACTGGACGCCCGTCTCTCTAGGCAATTTCTGCAGCTAAACAAGTCAAGCCTACGTTTGGTGACGTGTGCTCTGACGGGTCATGGCAACTTTAACAAACATCTTTTCAACCTAGGTGTTACAGACAGCCCTCTATGCAGAGCATGCATGGAGAAGGACGAGACAGCCGCCCACATCCTGCTGGAGTGCAGAGGGGTGGCCAGCTGCCGGGCGCACTACCTGGGTAATCCAGGTAGTCTCCGGGAAATCTTCAGCAGCGCGAAGGCGCTGGCAGGTTTCCTGGAAGAACTTGGCTGGTTGGAATGAAGACCGGCCAACGTCACCCTCCGCACGCGAAATGGGCACAGTTGAAGCCTAATTGCGGAAAAGCCCGTACGAAGAAGAAGAAGAAGAAGAAGAATGATCAAGTCCAATGCCCGACTTTGTGTATAAAAAGTTTTTTTTTAATGCGAATTCTAAAAATCATTGGATAGTCATTATTTATTTATTACTCCTTCTGGTGTAGCTGATGACCATGGGCGGCGGTGTTCACTTACCATCAAGTGACCCGCATGCTCGTTTGCCTTCCTATATTATTATAAAAAAAAAACTATGAAATATAAGTTAATATTATGCAAAACTACTTATTACTATTCACTGTAAAAATATTTTTGTCATTGTTATTTAATGAAACCATAAGTTTCAGGCAGGTATTTGATAACAAAAACAGCCCCTGTGCTGTGTTTCACCGAGTGAGTGAGGGTACCGGAGGCCCACCCGGGGGGAAGGGGATAAAAGGTTGGCAGCGCACTTGTAACTCCACTGGTGTTGCAAGTGTCCATGAGCGGCGGCAATTGCTTACCATCAGGTGATCCGCCTGCTCGTCTGCTACCTATCACATAAAAAAAAAAAGTCCCACAGAAAAATATACTCCTACAGAATCAACAAAAATACCACAGAATTCTACCTTATAAAAAGTGTGACACACCTTTAATAAGTGTAAAGTAGGATACGTTGAAAACTCATATTCTATGAAACAAATAGGTATGTAGTTTACGTAACTATTAATTTCTTACAATATGTGATTTCGTGACAATCCATGTCACAATATCACCCATATGTTATAGCCCCACACTTCCTTTAAATCAATACATTATGTCGTAAAGGGAATATTATTTGGGCATTCGACTGTAACAAACGATGAGTCGAAAGAAAGGTTCATGTATGTACAGTCAGCTTCATAAAGATCGTAGTGTCGAGTGTGGTCAAATTGATATAAAGGACACAACTTCATTATTATGTTGATTGTCAGATCATCTTATTGTTTTAACCGTAATGAGTGGTCAATATTAACTTAACTACACAATTCCTATATTATGTTATGTGTAATGATCCCCAAATACATCTTCGTTATAAATATTCAACGGTATCTAAGGGTTCACAGTCACCAAAAATATGTTGGTGTTTAAGAAAAGTATACTCTAATTTGAAGTATTACGTATTTAAGTTGAATAATAATGTGTTACTTAGGTCGTTTTTCTGTGAGTATTCAAAGTTTTCAATGTTATTTTTGACAGACTTGACGTTCAAGTTCTAAGACACTTCGATATATGAAAATTAGGATGTGCTATTTCGTCACAATATCCTACGAATATAGGTTTAGATGGATATGACATAAAATTACGTGCATATCATAGGAATCTGGAGGAATTTTGTAAAAGCTCTTAATTCATACTGTAGTTAGAAAACGTGTGTCCAAAGAAATGAAGGTGATCCTTGGAATTTTATATTACATTTTGGGAACGAAAAAAATCTGCTTAACCCACAACCTTTGGTAAAGCGCACCACTGCTCTTCCAACTGAGCTATCCAATATCCTCCTAACCGATATCACAAAATAGAAAGAGATTATTTATTGTGTGCCGATATTTTTTTTTCTCATTTATTTGGGTTAATAAGTCTACAACATCACAATGTAATTATTATGTTAATGCATATTACAAAAAATACTTCAAATAAACTAATAACTGAGTGCCAAGCGAGGCGATTATGGGCAAACCCTCCAAATGATGGAAAAACATAGACCACGGCCCCCAGTTCCCGGTAGTCCCGCTATTCCTAGTTGTAGTGGTGACTATGCGCCATGGAAACGGCAGGACTGGTGGTGCAAAGAATCTCCGGGAGAAGATCGGCAACCACCAAAACTAACTACCTGGCTATCAAAATGGCAAGCATTTGGGGAGGCCTACGTCCAGCAGTCTGGACTGCAAAGTAAAAACAGGCTAATGATGAATTTTAGAAAAGTTATGTCACAATAAGTTAATCTATATAATAAATCTGTAGAAAGGTCCATTCTGTACTTGAAATATATTTGCAAAATAACTATCAGGCGGTGATTAGTGACCGATACTGATGCCAGAAATGCAATCAGCATTTTTTTATGTGATAGGTAGCAGGCAAGCAGGCGGATCACCTGATGGTAAGCAATTCCGCCGCCCATGGACACTTGCAACACCAGTGGAGCTACAAGTGCGCTGCTAACCTTTATCCCCTTCCTCCCCGAGTGTGCCTCCGGTACCCTCACTCACTCGGCGAAATACAGCACAGGGGCTGCTTCACGCCGGTTTTCTGTGAGGCATTTTTGCCAGTTTTTGGCAATTTTTGTCTATCTGTATGTTCGTTATAGAAACAAAACTTAATACAATTATTCTTCATATTCCTTCGCGTATAAAAGTATACTTTTTACCACGCTACAATCAATAAGAGCAGAGCAGTAAAGGGTTTTTTTTATGTGAAAGGTAGCAGACGAGCAGGCGGATCACCTGGAATGTTGGGAAAGCGGGAGAAGTTAATCCATTTTTTAAGTTTCCGTCGCGTGTGTAGCCTTAATGGTTAAAGCTATACAGAAATTATGTATAATGGAAATATTTTACGTAAAAGTATCTAAAAAATATCCCACACCAGCATATATTTATATACCAATCTATCTTTTGTGGTTCACTCACAATAACACGACACGTGTAACTTATCCGAACTGCTAAGAAACCTCCCGATAGGTCACAGCTTTCTGATTGTGATTGTTTACCCTAACGTTTAGGTATAACACTCTCCCTCTACCTATTTAAACATATAAGAGGTAACTTCCGAGGACAACGAAAAGTCTGGTCTATAAGTAGGTAACTAAACCAAAAAACTTTTTTAATGTAATGTACGTACAGCGCCATCTATTGGCTTGGTTTACAACTTATCTCCCGAAACCAAGTGAGGGCAGGCCACTACTTATACTTTTGATTTTATGATGATGATAATAAATTGTTCTTATGATGATCCTACCAAGGCTCGATTCGACGGGACAACAGTGTGTCATGACCGAAAAGGGAGCGTACCGGACCGACGGCTTTTTTTTAAACTAGAGGCGGCAAACGAGCAAGCGGGTCTCCTGCTGGTACTTAACTAGGTAATCACCGCTGCCCATGAACATCTGCGAGATCAGAGAGGTCGCTGATGCATTGCCGGCCTTTTAAGAAGGAGTACGCTTTTTTCTTCAAGGTCCCTAAGTCATAGTCTAAAGGAAAAACTGCCGCTTAATCTGCGAGCTACGAAATTCTTATTATTTTCTCATATTTAAGTTTATTTATTAGTTACACGCAACAGAAAAATGGTACCTATATAGAATAATAGAGTTAATACAAAGGTGCCGTTATAGTAGGCGCTAAATCCAAATAGGTACCGCCGCCTTGTGGTACGCCCAGACTTTACGTACTCAAAATCTAGAAATACCTACATGAAAAATACAAATGTTCAAGTACATCAAATGCGGAGTCAGTGCATTTATTGTGTATTTGACACGAAGTAAAGAAAATCAGCGGGTGGTCACTGCAGAACATTTTTATTACAAATTTAATATTTCGTCATGATATGCTATATTTAGCCTTATTCCCTAGCAGTAATGACTACAAGCACGGAGTGATGTGGTGGTTATATGCTCTTTGAAGAAAATTTATCAGGATAAAGAAAAGACACAAAGTGTCATTATTTAAATCTGAATATTATTTTTAAAAGTGTGTGGCCAGTATGTAGGCATTAACAGTAATTGGAAACTAAGGAGTTTCATCAAAAAAACGAAGATATTTATGAATACTCTGTCCCCTTAGATACCAAAGAGCAGTTACGAAGCGAAGATGTTATAGGAGATTGTATTCGTTTATAAGTAAATGGAGACTTATGATACGAAGACATTTATGACTTATTTGGTTGTGAACAAAATATAGGTGACTTTCAATGATAACACATTTTTGCACCTTTGTTCTTAATATGTTTTTGACTACCTTCACACCTTATATCTTTATGAAGCTGACTGTACCATAGATTTAGATCAATATACTGGGTGCATATTTAGTTTTATAGTGATGTGTGTTATTTAGACCCACGTTATCATAAATTTATCTAATGGTTTTATTTCATAAAAGTGAAAATGTTATGGACTCCGAATCACAAAACGGAGACTAAAGTTAGTCATGGTTTAAAACTGATGCAGTCACTTTTATCTAAGTCAGAAATTATAGTGACAGATAAGAGTAGGGGAAGTTAGTATATTTCAAACTTGTTTAAACTAGTTTATTTAGTAGTTACTAACTTTTTTAAATACGACTGTAAATAAAGAACAAATAATAAATCATTTCAAAGTTCATGATCAGATCCTACAAGTAAATTTACCAACATAATGTTGTTAAAACGTTTATTTTGTTAAAATACTCAAACCAATCATGTAATTACTCTTGTGAAGGAAACGATAATGTCAAGGTGGTAGCAGATATTTATGTTGTTATTTTGTTTGTAGTAACATGAGGTACTCAAACTGATGCATGGATATTGCCAGGCTGTTTTTGCCTGATAGAATATTGTTATGGGTCAGGGTTTAATCAACAGCTTCCAATAACAATAACTCCTGGGGTCGAAATAGACCCGTCGGAAGACCACAGATGCGATAGGAGACGATGTACCAAGATGACGATGGAGGGCACAAACTGGATCCAAATTGCTCAAAAAAAGATCCAAATGCAGAAAATTGTAGGAGGCCTTACCAACTTGGTAAAGTAGTCTTTAAGCCCACTGGCATAGGTGATACTCAGTACTTTAAGGTGATAATGTTGATGATGTTCAGCGCCACATCATCGTAATCAAATGATTATTTCTCTCGATTTCTTTACTTGATCGTTGACTATGTTATCGTTTTATCGACATTTGATGCCCGCATCACTATCGTTGCGTTTAGTAATAAACAAGATATTCATGAATCCTCTTTTAGTCCTCTATAATTTCAGAACATTATTATAGCGTTAACATCATGGTTTCGTGTCTTTGCGTAGGTAGCCAGCCATATTGATACCAATTCGAATTTAATTTATACTTGAAAACTTAAACTTAGAATAGGTGAAGGTGAACTCGTATATTTGCAGTAAACAGAATCTAGCACTTACATAGTTGAATTAAAGGAAGTTACTAACAAACTTTTATAAGGTGAAAGTAACAGAATAAATTAGTTAAAAATATAACATGCAGATATTATTATTAAGTTTGCCTAGTGTATTAATTTTTTAGTGCAATAAAGTTTAAAATAAATAAAATAATATTATTGAAAAATGAATAGCTGCTAGTTCATAGGTGTGATATGCGCATCATAAGAAAACCGCTCTTGCGTTTTTAAAATAAACCTTAAATAACGGTACCAGAGCTTTCATAATGGTTTGCACTTGAATTTAGTTCGGTTCATACAATACTATATCATAATACACCGTGAGCAAAGTTTTATTTGAGATATGATGAATGAATCCTTGGAGAGAAATGTTTGTTTAAATCAGTATACTCGTAGTGCCTTCGCACCAGAAGAAGACGGTTAAAAAAGAACTGTGTAGATAGATTTAAGAAATTCCTTACGGATTAAAGTTTGCTTAGCTCGCGGTGTGCACCTAGTAATGGTGCTGATTTCGGGTTCAAGAGATTTGGAGGCATCCGGGAATAACAAAATGAGGTGATGATGAGTACCTAATCCCAACTATCTGTAAACTCGATTCTACCTCTAGGAATCATTGACGGCGAAAAACTAAACAATTTTTATCACCCTCGATAGTAACTATACACATGGTGTGATGGTGTGACGTTATGGTGACTAACATGTGATTTAATAACAGAAGTTCGGCACTGACTCACCCGGTTTGATTAATTAAGCAATTTACTCAGGCTCGTATGATTCACACGTAATCTGAGACAAAAAACGTTGGATTATCCGAGAAGATTCGCTATAAAATATTGAGGGATAGCGGAGATCACTAATTTGTAGTCCTTAATGACTCCCGAACAGAATTTCATTCAATGAGTTTTTACGTAACAGGATTAAAAATATATATAATCACTTCATCATCATCATCAGCCTGTTGCAGTCCACTGCTGGACATAGGCCTCTCCAAATGCTCGCCACTTTGATCGATCTTCGGCTACTCGCATCCAGTTCCAGCCAGCCCTCTTGCGCAGATCATCACTCCATCTGGCCTGAGGTCGCAGACACAAGAATCGGGGGCCAAGAGGCAATTCTCGTGCACGTTTGATTGAAATCGAA
>JABMDO010000594.1:0-38109 GCA_014851415.1 Cnaphalocrocis medinalis
TCGGCTGCGCGCGGACCGGCTCCTCCCGTACGCGTGTTTGTCCAAGCCGCCCGGCTGGACCCTCCTCCGCAGCTGCTGCAGGGTGTACCGAGTGCTCACTCGGTACTTACGTATGGGTGGTAATCCAGGTTATGAACCACCAAAATTTCAGCCAAAAGTCCAAACGTCGCAGGGCTACGTACAACTGGTCTTTTTTCCATACATCCGGCGAGCGGGACCATGTACAAATTGCCCTTTTGATTTTCAGTGGACTGTATATTTCTGGTAATGGCTTCTTGCATCAAATTATACAATTTGTTTCGAAGATTTAAATAAAATTTACTTCCATGTAATTCACACATAAAAATTTGACAAGAAGTAAAATAACAATTGACAGTAAAAAAAAATAATAAAAAAAAGTTTTGCTCTTTTTTAACAAAGGAGGTTTTATACCTCAAAAAGTTTCCGTGAACTTCTTTACCGCATTGTGCCGCGGCCTTTAAATACTACGCTGTTACCATAGAGTACATATAAAAATAATAAAATATTAATTTACATCTGTAAATCATCAAGTCATATATTTTTTTAATTATGATGTAAAATCACTTATACATACAGGGTGAATCGGTCGACATATTATACATCCCATAACCACGTGTTCTGTCAACCATTCTGGGCAACATTTGTTCTACGACTTTTGGAAATCCGTAATTTATTTTTTGCGAATCACGTGATAAAAATATATACTTTGTATGAAAATTAAATTCTTTTATATTCAAACTAGCTTTTGCCCGCGACTTCGTTCGCGTGGACTTCAGGTTCGTAGAAACCTCAAAAATTGTAGCCTATGTGTTATTGTGATGTATAAGCTATATTGTGGTAAAGTTTCATTCAAATCCATTCAGTAGTTTTTACGTGAAAGAGTAACAAACATCCATACATCCATACATCCTTACAAACTTTCGCCTTTATAATAGTAGTAAAATTCTCATAGTCATAGAACAATTTTTGTACAGAATGGTTTGCATAACATGTGGTTACAGGAATGTAAATGTTTTTTACCCTGTATATTTAGCCGAAAATTGGAAATTGGAATTTAATTAATTCAGAATCATCCTCATATGAATGTTTCCACAGTTCCTGCCTCATGGACCTATGGACGGATGTATTACAACAGGGACTCAAAGTAAGTTAACCTTCAAACTTTTGATGAGACTATGAGACCGGATGGCACATTTGGTAGTGATACGTCAAGGATCGTGGGTTCGATCCCCACCCTGGACAAATATTCGTGTGATGAACACTTGTGTTTGTTCAGTATTTAAGTATTATATTTTTGATTCCTCTGTTGTCTGATGTCTGATTAACACAAGCCACTTAGTAAGGAGGCATCTCAATGTATATGCTGTCCGAATTTATTTATCTACTTATTTGTCTAAAATCCTGTGTGTGTTGGTTGCAGGAGGAAGTATACCCGGCGAACATGGCGGACCTCGTGCACTCGCTGTACGTCGCGGACAAGGGACTCACGCTCAAAGTGCACGGGTACAATCAAAATTTGCACGTGAGTATCGTTATTTTCGATACGACATATTCAAATCTTTAACCCTTTTTTGCCATATTTTGAAACTTATGTTTTGGAGTCCTTCTTTGGAGCGCGTCTAAACGACCAATGACGTTGAAGTCTAAACTTACGCCATCTAACGGATTTTTCAATCGCGGTTTTTCAAGCCCCTATTGGATAAAATCGACCCAGAAGGGATTTTGTATGACAGATTAAAACTGCGTGAGCGACGCCGCGGGCGCAGACAAGTTTAAAATAAACAGAATGGTTGAACCAAACGCGTGACAAACTTTTATTTTTGGTATAGCAATTCTTTGCAATTTATTCTTAAGTAAATATTGTACTATTAATATTGACTGTCGTCGGCTCATGGCGAGTTAAGCACTTACGAAATTCGTCGGCTTAGTAAGGGGTTCGGCTAGTATAATTGGTAGTACAGCCACCCGGACTGTGGAAGGTTGTGGGTTCGAGTCCCACCTGAACCCTCCAAGGAATTTTTTAAGTGCAATATTTACTCAAAAGCGTGACGTTTGCGTTTAGTTACTGGTGGAGCTGATGACGCGCGAGATGCGCGGCGCGGCCGGCAACCTGTCCGCGGCCATGTTCGAGGCCGTGCGCGACGTGCGCGCGCGCGCCTACCACAACGTGCTCATCCGCCCGCACAAGCTCGCCAAGTACGTGGACTCGAAATTCTGGTTTTTAATCATGTGGAGTAAACTGACAGATGTCAATGTGTCATCCCTATACATTAACACTCAATTCGACAGATGCAAAATGTATAGAAACTTGACATTTGCATCCAGATAGTTAGTTAGATGTCAGTTTACTCCACATGATTAAAAATCAGAGTAGTTTTTACAGCAACAAGCGATAAAACCGCTTTGTTATACAGACAGACACACATCAGGTTACCACAACCTGTCAAATTTCCTCAATTGATATTCAACTTAATGTGTTTGACACTGAGGTGACAATCCATTGAAGAAAATTGACAGTTTTGTATACTTTGATGTGTACTGTTTGTACTTTTTATTGCTGTTGTTTTACTCATGTATTTCTGTGCAATGAGAGTTTTGCAAAAGAAAAATTCAATAGAGGGCGTTTCGTTGACGTCAGGTCCAACTTTGACGACATTGGTGGTTTCATAACATAACTTCATAATTTTGACATAATACGTCAAAATGTAACCAATCCACTCGTTGTTGGTCCTGACGTCAACGTAACGCCATCTATCCGATTTTGCATTTGCAAAAACCCTCATTTATTTATTTATTTTTATTTGGAACACCAACAGCGTAAATTACATTATAAAGTTACAAATTAAAATTGATTAAGAATACATATCTATCTATCTTCTTCTTGTTGTTAACCTGTGTTTACGAATAAATATATTTAATTTGATTATCTGCCCGAACATAACGCACCCTTAGAATTAAAATGACTGAACTCAAAATACTTATTTTATTTTGATTTCCATCACCCAGAGACGTCCGCATGCACGTGCTACTGGAGCCGTACATCTCGCCGCGCGAGAAGGCGATGCTGATCCACTCGCTGTCGCTGCAGGACCTGCAGGCCTTCAGCGACCGGCTGCTCGACAACATGTACCTGCAGGTATGTGCCAAACGACACTCCACTTGTGCTTTTGCCAACTGTAGGCATAAGGGTGCGTTTCCACAGAAGCAGAACTCCGTGGAGTTGAGCGGAGACTTGTAAAAATTGACCAATCACATTGCTCATCAGAGATGAGATGTGTATTTTGAGAGGTGGTGCTTCGATGAGCGATGGTTGAACACTGATTTACTGCTTTTTAAAATGAAATTGCTTAGTTGTACATTTGTTCAACGACTATTCGAAATTCATTGATTGTTTTTTTTTTCGACTCCCCATACAAAATGACCAACTTTCCATGTAAAGTTGAATTATATTTTTTAAACTTTCGCGATTCATTATACAAATACTTGATATAAACGGGACTAACGCAAAGATGTTAAATGTGAGTATTTCACTGTTTATATGTTCTTATATTTAACTCCCGTTTATGTCAAACAAAAGTGGTTGGTTTTTATGCAAATCTCTAAAAGTTATAGAACACATAGAGCACTTGAGGACAGACAGCCCTAGGGGCGGAAAGGTCATTGAGTGGAGGCCACGTATAGGAAGAAGGCCCCCTACAAGGTGGGCTGACGATTTGGTAAAGGTTGCGGGAATTCCTTGGATGCGAGCGGCAGGACCGATCTGCGTGGAGAACATTGGGGAAGGCCATTGTCCCGCAGTGGACGTCTATTGCAACAAAACTATACATTTTGTGTTCCAATCTATTGCAGGTATTGGTGCAGGGCAACATGCATTGGTACGAGGCGATCCGCATCGCAGAGAACGTCGTCAGCAACGTACGGTTCCAGGGGATCGCGGAGGAAGAGATGCCCGTGGTGAGTTTTTATTTTAGTTTGTGATAGTGGCCCTCCCTCACTTTGTTTTGAGACATTTTAGTTTGATAACCACCCCAATAGATGGTGCTAGGCGTAGATTATATCGCGCCACCGTTTCACTTTTTTGGTTTGCCTAAAAGACGTCGTTGTCTAAAGATTTAACGTCTTTATAAATAGTACTAGTGGCCCGCCCTCTCTTCGCTTCGGGACTGTAATTCAGAAATGAACCAATAGATGGCGCTGTGCTAAATTACATCGTGCAAGCGTTTCGTGTTTTCGGTTTACCTATAAGCATTGTCGTTGTTTATAGAAGTTATCTCTTTATACATAGTATAGAAGATATAGATAGATATAGAAGATAGTAAGGTACGAAGGTATCTCCAAGCAGATACGACCTAGTGATTTTCAAGAAAAAGGGCTTATTCCTTCTTAGAGCCCGTAACACATTTGTGAGGCCTCAGAATTTGCAGATGTCCATGGGCGGCAGTGATCACTTACCAGGGGGCCGTCTGGTCGTTTCTCCGCTATAATGTAAAAAAACATGTGATAGGAGAACACAAAGGTGACAGAGGACGGACCATACCAATGACTTGCTGATAATTTCCGCCGCCCATGGACAGTGTTCTTCAAACGTTCGTTGTCACGATTTTAAAAATGATCTTTAAAATAATCCTCCTTTCTCAGGTAAAAGTGCACCAGTTACCACTGGGCGAGAAGAAGATCCGCGTGATGAGCCTGAACCCCGCGTCCACCAACAGCATCGTCACCAACTACTACCAGGCCGAGCCCACCAGCGCCCGCGACACCGCCATCCTCGAGGTGCTCATGGTGAGTCATCATCATCATCATCATCACCCCGCGTCCACCAACAGCATCGTCACCAACTACTACCAGGCCGAGCCCACCAGCGCCCGCGACACCGCCATCCTCGAGGTGCTCATGGTGAGTCATCATCATCATCATCATCACCCCGCGTCCACCAACAGCATCGTCACCAACTACTACCAGGCCGAGCCCACCAGCGCCCGCGACACCGCCATCCTCGAGGTGCTCATGGTGAGTCATCATCATCATCATGATTATCACCGTAGCGACCAGCTTGTTGTAATTGAAACCGGTACCCGGGAATCAGATCATCTCATCGCGTTATAATAGGGACCGTTACCCAGGAATCCGATCATGTTAATAGGATCAGAAATGATGTAATCCGACAGAGAACCTGAGTCACCGACATAGCCCACCGAATTAGCAAACTGAAGTGGCAGTGGCTGGTCACATTAGCCGCAGAACTGACAACCGTTGGAGCCATAATGTCCTTGAGTGGAGACCGCGACTCGGTAAACGTAGTGTTGGACGCCCTGCTACAAGATGGGATGACGACATTCGAAGGCTGGCTGGAGTGAGCTGGATAAGAGTGGCCGAAAATCGGGAGCGGTGGGGGAGACCTATGTCCAGCAGTGGACGAGCGTGGGTTGCTGCTGATGAATAGGAATCTACGCGTTTAGTAATAGAATCATATTAACAGATAGACCAGTTATCCACTAACGCCACCTATCGGATCTGCGAGAACCTTAATTGATTCTGTATCGCGGTTGCCAGATGCTGATGGAGGAGCCGGTGTTCGACATGCTGCGCACGAAGGAGCAGCTCGGCTACAGCGTGTTCTGCATGATGCGCTACACGTTCGGCGTGCTCGGCTACTCCGTCACCGTCAACACTCAGGTCGACAAGTTCAGGTGCGTTACCATTTATTATTCATAGTACCGAAGATACGTTATACACAGTAAGAACCGTTATGATGCAGTGTAGCCCTAGAGAAAGGTGGTTCAAATTATGATGAAACAAACCTGTGGTGATCTGTCTCTAAGTATAACAGGAAAGTTTTGTGTGAAAGAGCTCACTTAAATTAGGACTTATGGTAAAATCCAGTGTCCAAAACTGTCAACCCATAATTTCTGTAAAATTTTAGTTTGGTCACTTTAAGTCTTTGCTGATGACTTCATAATATGACGTGCCACCATGATGCACGACGATGGTTTTTTTTTAATTTTCCTTTTTTGTGTTGTTTTTGACTACGTATCTTTCATTAATCCATGTGATCCTGTTGTTGTATTTTTTTTTTGTATCTGTTGTTTTGTGTATGTCTACTCTCTATATTATTTTAAGGCGTCACTGAAGGTCCAGCCTGAAAAACCTGCGCTGCAGCATCATGCTAAGGCTGGACCTTGTTGGCCGCAACTTCTATGTTTTCTTTATTTTGTCTTTTTGTCTATGTGTAAATGTGTTGTGCCGGGCTAAGATGCGCACCACGAGATAATTTTGTCGACACTCGTATTGCGTCGGCGCAAGTTGCTTCTCGCTCACCTGACTGAGCGATGAGCGGGATAGAAGGATGCGCACTCACGAACGAGAGTCGACAAAATTTTGTCGCGGTACGCATCTTAGCCCGGCTGGACAATAAATGTTTTCTTACTCTTACTCGTTCTAAACGTGCGACATGTCCCCTGCAGCGTGGCGCACGTGGACAGCCGCGTGGAGGCGTTCCTGAAGAAGTTCTCGCGCGACATCAAGCGGCTCACGGAGCGCACGCTCGCCAACACCAAGAACTCGCTCGTGCAGCTCAAGCACACCATCGACTACGAGCTCAAGGAGGAGGTGAGCCATTACGACACGTTGCCTAACATTGCGAAACGCAAAGCATCGACAGTAAAAAACCAGATTACTGCGCTGTGTTTCATCGAGTGAATGAGGGTACCGGAGATTCAATTTCGGGGAAAAGGGGTTAAAATTTAGCAGTATTGGTAGACTTATAAGTACTGGTATTACAGGTATCTTGAGGATATCATCAGCAACCCACACTCGTCCACTGCTGGATAGGTCTCCCCTAATGCACGCCACCGCTACCGATTTTCGGCCACTCTCATCCAACCCACACCAGCCAGCCTTCGAATGTCATCATCCCATCTAGTCGCAGGGCGTCCAACACTACGCTTACCGAGTCGCGGTCTCCACTCAAGGACTTTACGGCTCCAACGGTTGTCAGTTCTGCGGCTAATGTGACCAGCCCTCTGCCACTTTAGTTTGCTAATTCGGTCTATATCTTGAGGATATATAGGTCGCCTATATCCTCAAAATCGGACCGGTGGTCTATGGAATGCCATCTACCGGAATTACATATGCAAAAACGACAGTTTTCTAACAAGCATTTGTGTTTTGGACAGGTTGAGAGAAATTGGAGGGAGATCGTAAGCATGGAGTATCAGTTCCAGAGGCTGTTCTTGGAGGTAAATATGAAATTGAATTGATTGATTTTGGGGAACCGACGGATTTTACTTGTTTTATAATTAATGGGGTTACCTTACCCTATGATAATTAATAATTGACACATATACCTTCTAGCTGAAGCTCAGTCGCCATTTATCCTCTCATTTTTAATAATACGAACTAAACTGACAGATGAAAGTGTCAAGTTTCTATACATTTTTTATCTGTCAAAAGGAGCATAAACTTATGGTATGTCAGTCTAGTTTGCATTATTAAAAAAAACAAGAGTTTTGCATATTTTATAAAAGCTAAGGGATCCGTATACTTTCTACCACGCTGTCACCGTTTTACTGTGGAAAACATGCCATCTCGGACTTAAAAGTTTAGCAGCTCATATCTTTGCAGCACCATTAAAAATGGAACTTGTTCCCGTCGAATTTGTTCCATCTGTCCTACAATACTACTTCCGATGGAGCGTGAAGAAGCATTTTACGGGCAGTATGGCAGTGCCAACGGATTTGATGCCGTGAGGTCGCGTCCGTTGTCACTGCAACGTGGTCAGTGGTCAGTGGACAGTTCCTTTTGCTTATCATCAAGCTGATGTGATCCAATATACTGAGCCACTAAAAAAAAAACTCTATCTGCCAGATTTTTTATATTAGCAAGAACAAATTTTACCAGATATTGTAATGGATGATTTATGTACTTAGGCGGACGCCATAGAGAAGCTCAAGTTGGCGGAGATCAAGGCGTGGGTGAACGACCACTTCTCGTCGGGTACTAAGGCCATGTTTAGGAAGCTATCTGTTCAGGTAAGCATTTTGGGTGGTTTGAACACAGCAGAAAGATGTAGTGCTGAGAGACACATGATGCATTCAATATACCACCTACATAAAAAATAAGTCAATTTAATGGGCCACATTTGATACTACATCAAAGTTCGACAACGTAAGTTTTGTAACAGCGGCCATAAAAAAAATTAAATTCTTTTTCTGTATATAATGATTTGATTTGATTTCTCAACTTTTGTTGGTGGACGAGTTGCACTTGACAGTTTTTTTAGGACCAAAAATGAAATCGAAAAATGTACATGTACGAGTAAGACGCTGTTTTTGCACATTGACTCCATTTTGCTATTAGTTCCGAGTCTCTTTATTGATCCCTATCCACCGCCATCGTTGTCAAATCAAGTGCAAATCTAGTAAGACCGTCATTCCATCGCTTTTTAGGTCTGCCCCGTTGTCGGCGTCCATCAGGTAACCATTGCCATTGCAACGCACTATAATTTTGCTATGTGAAAAAAAACAACCTCACTGCTATGTTTTTAAAGTCGAAATTTTTCACTTAGCCAAATAATAGTGCGTTTATGATTAGGAGGGCAGATTGGATGACGATGTTGACCTATTTTTTGGGGTTCATTCGACGTGACCATAACTAAAATGTGAATAATATATATTTTTTTTTATCCTAAACTAAGGTTTTCCCTCGTGCTATGGAAACCAGAAACAACGAAGGAACCACAAACACCCTGACCCAGCACAAATATCTGTTTCATTAACAAACACTTGTATTGGTGCGGGAATCGAACCCGCGACCCTTGCGTCTCGAATATTATTGAATTAGTTTGCAGACCTAAATCTTACTTTACCTTTACCTTTGACCTTAGTTTGGGACCAGGACAATATAATTATGTTGCTGTCTCAATTTATTTTATTTATTTATTTATTCTCTCTTCGTGTAGGTAATGGGCCACAAGCCAGAGAAGGACAACAACAGCCTAGCGTCCGAGGTGAAGGACTACAACCTAACGTTCCTGGACGCGCGCGAGCCGGTCGGCGACACGGCCGAGAACGAGGCCGACTTCGTGCACGACCTCGCCGCCTTCCGCCGCGGCCTGCCGCTCTACGACATACCCAAGGTCGAGCTCGCTCAGTGCTAGGCGGTCTTCACGGATGACTATCCCACTGGAGGCGGGTTTTTTGGACATAGTTTTGCAAATAATAACAAACCCTCATTTCGGATCAAATCGAGTTACATATTTTAATAGACTCTCCACTACGTTTTCATTAAGTACTAAATCAAAAGTATCTCAAAAATAACTTTTTGTGAGTTGGTTCTTTTTTGCATTACTATGTCCAATTAATGTTTGATATATCACATTCAAAATCCATCATCTCGTCTGCCACCTAACAAAGGAAAAAAAATACTAAACAATTTGTAGATGGGCCTCAGTCCTATACTACGCCATCTAGCGGTTTTTATAACGCAATAGTTCTAATTCAAAAGTCTACATGTAGTTTTTCGTCTGAGTTTCTGAAATAGCGGTAGAATGATCGATCAGTATTCGTGGTATTTCTACTTGTGACAGATGTCAATGCTATTAAATTAAGTACCACAGTTTGTAATTATTACGATTATATGCATTCACTGCGGCTGGATCCGCAGTGAATCCAATTATTAATTAAAATATTAAAGAAGATATAATAATTGGATTTGTTGACGTAAATACTTACATGTCGTGGAGTGATGCAGTGCGTTATTATTTTTAAAATTATTTATTTCATATAACATTTACATCTGTCGTCGTGGCCTTAATTTTTAATGCCTATAGAATACTTAACATGGATGTTGTACGTACATCATACATTTATTTATAAGTACATATACTTAAATTTTAAATTAGATTCCAAGTACTTTTTGTCTTCGCGTTGTGTTTATGCGTACAACTAGCCATACCTATGTTACTTCCAGTGGGATTCTTATTCGTTTAGAGGATTCGTTCATTCAAATTAATAGATGGTGTGACGTCAAAAAAAACAGTAAGACAGGCTAGTTATATCCGAAAACTTCAGTTTACATGTAAAGTTCAAATTTTAATGCAAAATTGGGTATGTATTAGTCTGGTTTGCTGTACCTATTACACATAAATACAGTGCGACAAGGATGTTTTGGCGAATAGGAATCGGAACTAATTCTGGCTAAGGAAATGGCACTATTTTGATCTTCCTCTTTAGATAATGTCTAGTACAACCCCTTTGTCGATGTTCTCTATCAACTAAATCAGTCTTGTCGCTCTAGATAAGTTTCCTATTGTCATCTCATACTCTGATTTTTAATCATAGTGGAGTAAACTGACAGATGTCAATGTGTTTGACACAAACAATATGACAGATGCAAAATGTTAAAATGTATAGAAACTTGACATTTACATCTGTCAGTTTACTCCACATGATTAAAAATCAAAGTATACGTTTTATTTTGTATCCTTTCAATAAGTGATTGCTGTTTTGTTACCTGTGACTGAGCATGTGTTATTTTTAAATCACTTTAACGCCACTTTTCTCTCAAATACATAGAATTTTAGGACATTAATCATTTTTGTGTATTTGCACAAAAAACGTTACACTATCAAGGTTGAAAATACTTGAATTAATAGCATTGAAATACATTGGCTGAATCGATCATTAAAAACAAATATTCTATACAAAGACGGGCGATTATTTATGCTAGTTTAGCCACTGATAGATCTCTCTGAACTGTCTTTTTTTTTCTTTAGATTTAATTAAAATTTTTTTCGTATTTTGCGTGCGTATGTAATCGACAAAAACGAGCGGTCTAGAAATTGGTTTACTTACTATGAAATATAATAAAAATGTAAATACATCCTTTACATTCTTCAACTTTCAGGTAGCAAAAAGCTGCTTCTATAGCGCTTGCGAGGGTTCAATGTTACCATTGGTTAAGAAGTTAAACCAGTTTGTAGGCCGTTTCATTAGCAATAAGAAATGACCTTCATTTGCAAGAGTTCACGATTGCACTGCTATGCGACCGCATCTCGGAAACGACCGCCTGCAAGACATTGATCCACTCGGTATGCTCTCCATCATCATGGTCACCGTCCTCCTCATCATGCTGTGGTATCCGTCCCTGCTGGAGGCGTGCAGGCGGCATCCACGATGAATCCATTTCGATATTGCACACGACACCATGTGAGGAGCTCTGCTTCAAATCAGCTTATGTCCAATAACCATGAATACTAGGACACAATTCGTTTAGAAACGATAGTATGACAGGACACAATGTAGTTTGCACCGATAACGTTATTTCATTGAGTAGTAGGATATGATTCGATTGAGCCTTGGTGTAACATTTTGCTTATTTTAGTCTGTCAGAAACCGTCTCTAAGTCAATTTCGTCCGAAGAGGGACAAAATCGGATTTGTTCCAGAGCTCCTCATGTATTTATTTATACAGGTTGTATCTGTTAACACTTACATACCTTTAACCACGTGTTCTACCAAACATTTGATGAACGACTTTTCAAAATTCGTCAATTTTTTTCGACTCCCCATACAAAATGGCCATGTCACGTGACCAGCTTTGTATGGAAAGATGAATTTTTTTTTTCAACAGTCATAGAACAAAATATGTTGTTCAGAATGATTGGTAAAACTGGTTAAAGGGATGTTAATGTTCACAGATACACACTGTATTATTTAAACCATACTTTGAAAATAGTATTATTTATTTATACAGTGCAACACTGTAATAATTTTATTTATTTAATGCGTAACACTTCTGTGTTTGATACACAAATAAACTTGAACTTATCTAGTTTAGAAGCTAACTTAATTAATTGATCTCAATTAATTAAGCATCAATATATTATTCACGTAAATGGGAATATATCCTTCTTATATAGAATCAGTAGCTTTCTGATCTTTAATAATAAATCGTAGTACTGCAGTTATATCATGCAATATCTATTAATGTTCAGATTCGGACTGTTTTCGGAATCAATTTGTTCTACAATTTTCAATACAATATTATGATACCGTAGTTGCGTAGCCAATATTATTAAAGTTGATGTCTAATACTTCATTGAATATACTCGTATTTATCAATTACAATCTAGTTCATCGTAAACATTTACATTAATATACATTGAATTATAGATATTGATAGGACACAGATTCCGATTTTCCTAACGATTAGATAACTGCACTTTTGCCCCCTTATTACAAGACGTGGTCTAAAGGTAGACTTGGTCACAGAATACTTATTAGTACAAGGTACAGAAAACCCACTTCTAAAAACCGTTTATAGAAAAATAATGCCTCAGGCTATAACATAAATTTGAAATTCCGACCGCCCAACGTTCAACACCTACAATTATTCATACCTAGAAGTGCGTTCTCTTTCTATCGCACGCAACTGTCGCACATGCGTCGCCGCTCGCTCGTGATTTTCTACTGATCGTCCCCTCCAGAGGGGACGCCGCATGTACTTGCAAATTCGTAGGTACACGCGGAGTGGGACAGGCCTAACCTGGTCTAAAACTAAGACTGTAACTTTTATTTGTGACTTATAAGTGAGCATCATTTTTAGTGTGAGTGAGAGTGAGCATCATTTTTAAACCAAGCTTAATATTACTCTCCGTTTTGTAATAAGGTGGGGTATTTATTGCTATTGCTATTTTGGACGGTTGCGTTGTCATTTAGACCAGTCACGTGATTTAGTTGCATTTAAAATTGCACATCCCTATCTGGTGTAGGCAACTAGACGTCGATCAACAATATAGAACAAGATTGCCGGTTATAATTCCAAAAAATGTCCATAATAAATCTGCTCTGGTCCATACAAATAATTTTGGAAATTTATTCTGTGTGTTATCATAGATTATACAGACAACCAAATATCAGACAGGTTACTACAATCTGTGAAATTTCCTCAAGTGACATTGAACCAAACGTATTTTTGACATTAAGGGTGAGAATATTTTTTTGTATAGATGTGAGGCTATCCATACTTCAATTAATTTAATCAACATTATGTTTTTGAAGTGGTAATTAGTTCCTCAATAATCTGTTGTCACGAATTTCTTGAAGCATTATAAATATCGTATTATTTATTTAATTTACTCGTTACTACTGAGTAAAACCCTATTTAAGTATGTGTTATTATAGTTCAATATTTTTGATCGACGCAACCAAATCGCACAAAGTAGTCGAAATTACAGTTTGAAAAGATCCGAAAGTACATCATTGCTGTTTCGCTGTTGATTTTTTTCGCCTCATTCATTCATATAACCATAATCACTAGTAACTGTGTGTATATTTAGCGACTGTAGTAAAAGACTAATAATACCAAATACAATGTCAAGAACATTACAGGAACTTTTATAGTGTATCCTTTACTCTTAAGAGATAATTGACTTAAAATTTAAGGTGTGATAACGATTTTATACTATTTCGAAGGTTATCTGGGTTTTATTATTATGATTAGATGATGAAAATTAGTTTGACATAGTTATCATTTTATGATTTATTATGAAAATAGATATTGTCCATTAATTAGTTATGTAATATTTTTTATACGTTCGTTGTATATATTTTTCATAATCTTTCTTCTTTGTTGACAATTTATGAAGATTTACCCATACTTACCGTGTGATATGTCCACTAGAGAAATCATTACTTTTGTAAATATGATTTTGTTGATTTTAATTAGTCAAATATTTTAGCTTGTTTTGGGTTTTAGATTATTTTATGTTGTAAATAAAAATTGTGAAAGGTGCATAGCTCGAATACTAAAAACACAACATACTAAATAAATAGCAAGGCTAAAAAAAACATTATTGTAAAAGTGCTTTTGCTCTGGGCAAGTACCGTCCAACTGTAAAAGACAACTATGCACCTTCATGCAAAAGTGTATGCGATACAAATTGCCGAGTTATATTTAAATAAACGGCACTAAATAACTATTAATGAGTTTTTAATTTTGAACCTCCTTTTGTTACAATCCAACTTTGATCAAAGTGAAAGTGAACTACTTTGAAACTTCTTTAAGTTACAGTTCTGCGTACATACCTGGTATTGCATAAAGAGACGCGAATATAAGACTGATAGAAATGATAAAATCACAGAGCTTCAAAGTCGCTCAACTATTCATGAGTTTGCTGTGGCTGATTTGACCATTGTTCAATAAATACTGACATATGTTTTTTTTTTCACATTTGGAAAAAAAACCTAAAATAGCATGTAATCTGCTAGTTTCCGAGTAATACTGTTTTTACACAATAAAACAAATAGATTTACAAAAACATCACAGTTTATTCGTATATCTACGCGACTACAAGCTAGTCTAGCTTAGTTGATGATCTGTATACGTCCGTCCAGGTCTCGGATCACGGTCCCCTGGCGTCGCATGTAGTTCTGCAGCATCACGTAGTCTACCTCCAGCGTCTGAAGGTTCTGCCGGTTCTCAGACAGCATCTATAAAGGAGTGCAAGTCATTATGCAAACTAGATCATCACAGTGATCACACACTATTTTTATGAGTAAGACCGTGAGATGAGCATGTTTGTATGAGAATTATGCCTTTTGCTCGCGAATGTCATTCATTACACTAAAATGTACGGTGGCCAGCACATCAAGTTACTATAATCTGTCAATTTCTTCAATCGAACTCACTTTTATGAAAAATCCGATGGGTGGCGTTTTGCACATACACGCACGTATGTTTGTCTAATGAGTGAACAGAGTCATGTACTGGACTCAAAACATTATTATTATCAACTTATATTACTGTTATGCAAATAAATAATCTGAATCTAATCCGTCATTTTGTGGCCCGGCGGCCATCTTAAATCTTGATTATTTTAAGTGTTACAATATTAAAATTTTTCTCGGCGATAAAAAATAAAATCTTAATTCTAGGCAGTGAAAATCTTAATGCACGGTTATTGTTAGTATGTAGGTTGAGTTTAGTGTCTGTCTAGAAGGAGACTTATACCCCAAGTCTCCTTTTTTTTGGTGGGGCGTTGGGGGATTATTTCATTTACAAGCCCTTACCGTGTAGCCGCCGCCCCCGTCGCCGATGTAGTTCTGCGTGATGAGCCGGTAGGTGGCGGCGCGGTCGAGCGGGCGGTACTCCGGCACGTCGCACTCGATGCAGCGCACCGACGCCGACGCCACGCGGGACCCCACCGGGGCGCTCACGTTGTACACCGCGCGAATGCCTAGAAAACACCAGCATACATTTTACTGTGGATGTCATGCTTCGGCATAATGTATACTAGCTTTTGCCCGCGACTTCGTTCGCGTGGACTTCAGGTTTGTAGCCTATGTGTTATTCTGATGTATAAGCTATATTGTGGTAAATTTTCATTCAAATCCCTTCAGTAGTTTTTACGTGAAAGAGTAACAAACATCCATACATCCATACTTACAAACTTTCGCCATTATAATAGTAGTAGGATTAATGACAAATCCGGCCGGAATCCACATCATCAAGACATAAGCAGCAGTGTCGCTATGTATACAGGGCGTCCCACGGCCATGCCACATGGAGGGATACCTTTAATTCAATGAAACATTTTACTGAAAGACATTATTTTAATTTCAAAGACAATCAAAACTGCATTCATCGATTTTGAAATAATTACACAGTTGAATAGGGAATCGAACCCGCTACAAGAGAAATAAAAATCTATGCATGCAGTTAAGATTGTTTTTGAAATTAAAATAATGTCTTCTTTCAGTAAACGCTCCTCCTCCTCTCCTCTTGCTTATCATCAGGCTGAAGTGAGCTAATTTACTGAGCCAAATATAAAAGAAAAAACGTTCCAACTACAATATTTATACTTACTTAATTATATACTTTCCCTCCATGTGGCATGGCCGTGGGACGTCCTTTATAATAGTCATTTTCATAATTAATCGATGACATTGACAAAACTATACTATCAGCCACGAGTCTTCGTTTAGTTTTAACCAATTAGCTGTATAAAAAACTGAAAGTCTCTCACCCCCGATCTGCAGCATGCGTCCGCTGGAGAAGGACCCTTGGAAGTTGACGCCCACCGAGAACTCTAGCGCCTCCAGGAGGTACTCGCCCTTCAGGTCGTACACCTGCACGTAGTTCTCGAACGGCATGGCCATCAGTAAGGATTCCGTTGTTACGTCTACAAAAAAGTTGACATTTATAATGCGGCAAAAGTCATGAAAATGGATTTTTAGGGAACTATCTATATTTTATTATTTGTAAGTTCGGAAGCGTTCTTATCGAGTGGACACTGCGACCAATAAGATCTATTGTGTCCTTCGCTCCCTTTTAGAGATCGTCTCCTAGGCCCACGGTCATCATGAACCGTGTAATAGCCTTGGGAGCGATAGCCTTAACATCCTCCGGGCCAATGTAGTAGCTGCCCAGGGTTCGGCTTCTTGAGTGCCCGAGGGCATCGCAGTGACAGAGGATGTGCATGGGTGTCTCATCCTCTGTTTTGCAGAATCTGCATGTAGACTCCACGGTCAGCCGGTTCTGAAGCCGTGTTTGTTCAGTCTACAGTGACCTGTGATAGTTCTTGTGAGGATCCTCAACTGTTCGCGAGATAGCATTATAGCCTCAAGCGAGAACTTGTTGGAGAATCCTGTGATTAAGGCCTTAGCATGTGCTTGACCTGTCGATCTCCGCCAGTGCTCCTTGCTCTGCTCGATCGACCACTCCTTTAGCAAGCGTCTGGTGGTGCACCTGGGTATGCCTAGTATTGGTTCCGGGGATTGTACCGGGCATGATGCTCCCTCCCTTGCTAGCTCGTCGGCTTTCTCGTTGCTCTACTATAACGAAGTTCCCATCTTCTTCTATAATATTTATAAAGAGATAACTTCTATAGACAACGACAAGGCTTATAGGTAAACCAAAAACACGAAACGCTTGCGCGATGTAATTGGACACAGCGCCATCTATTGGTTCATTTCTGAATTACAGTCCCGAAGCGAAGTGAGGGCGGGCCACTAGTATTATATAAAGCAATGGCATTACCATACTTTACGACCATAAGCGGCAGTGGCACCATCAATGGGGGCTACCTAGTGTGAAAAATCCGTTAGATGGCGTCAGAGTAGACTGAAGTCCAACTTCAACGTCATTGGTCGTTTAGTGACATTTTGCATCAATCTCCGTGTAGTTGGACCTCAATCTACAGGTGCGCCATCTAACGGAATTTTCACACGCGTTAGCTCCCATTCATTTCATGACTTATTCACGCATAGAAATTACATCGGCGAAACTTACATGGTGTTCTTCATAATAGGCATGAAGACTTAAGATATTCAGGGGAAGGGGGGGTGTAAAGGCGTCAGTGCACTTGTAACTCCACTGGTGTTCCAGGTGTCTATGGGCGGCGGTAATCTCTTACCATTAGATGCTCATGCCACCTTAAAAAAAGAAGACGCTCACCTCCAGAGTTGATCTGCACGCGAAGCCCGCCCGAGTTGATGAGGCACGCGTGGACGGAGTTCCACGCGGAGCCGGTCGCGTACTGCATCATCTGACACCATCCAACAAGCCAATTAGGTAAATACTTCAGGTATACGTCAAGAAAGTCTTAACAACGTATTTTTGATATATACAGGTTGTATCTGTAAACATTTACATCCTATTAAGGGCTACACGAATGAAACTAGCGCGCCAACCTATTTACACTGATTGTGGCGAAAATACGATATTTTAAGAAAGCAAAACATTACAGACTTAGATAAAAGTAAATTGAATTTTTCAAGATGCAATACATTATATAAACACGCGACAAGTAACAATATTCATTAATGCTAAAAGTGGCCGTTTTTTTAGCAATAATGACTTATTGTTACTTGTCACGTGTAAAAGATATTGTTTTGCATCTCGAAAAATTCGATTTACTTGGATCTAAGTCTGTAATGTTTTATTTTCTTCAAAAATATCATATTTTCGCCACAATCAGTGTAAATAGGTTGGCGGCGCTAGTTTCATTCGTATAGCCCCTTAACCACGTGTTCTACCAACCATTCTGAACAACATTTTTTTATGCATAGGGACCGTTCAATTATTACGTAAGCATCGATGGGGGAGGGGGGGGGTCTTGGCTCTGCTTACTTTTGATAAATTCAGGAAGAGAAAGTATATTTTATTGTCAATTTTTGCTGACAAGGGGGGGGGGGGGGGGGTTTAAATCTCCCAAAGAATCTGCTTACGTAATACTTGAATGGTCCCATATTTTCAAAAGTCATAAAACAAAATGTTCAAAATGGATGGCAGAAAACGTAGTTAAAGGGATGTAATAAATGTTCACAATATACCCTGTATTTATCACACGCGCCAAGTAACAATAATTTTCATAATTGCTAAAAGTAACCACTCTTCGCAATTATGAAAATTATTATTATTGTGATTTGTAGGAAGAAGTTATTAACATAGTGTGCCCAAAAAAACTGTTTATTATTATCCTTTATGTTTTCATGGAAGGATTTTTTAAAATATATCTCGTAATCCTCACTAGTAATATAAATCAACTGGCGGCGCCAGTATCACCGCGGTGTCGCCTTAAGGTAGGTTTGCCTGACCATTGCGTCTCAACCGGCGCGGGCGCTAAAGGGTCGTCAAGCCTACCTCGTCGAGGAACCCGTCGCAGGCCCAGCTACCCATGTTGCACTCCCGTGAGGTGCACCACGACCGGTTCAGCGTCACCAGCGAGCGGCCACCTCCTCACGCTACGGCTATTCATGCCGCAAGCGAAGGTTTGCGTACTAACCGGCGCTAAAGGGTCAAGCCTACCTCGTCGAGGAACCCGTCGCAGGCCCAGCTGCCCATGTTGCACTCCCGCGAGGTGCACCACGACCGGTTCAGCGTCACCAGCGAGCTGCCCAGCACCTCTTTGCCGACCGCGTCCACCTCCGCACGCCACGGCTCGAGGAGCGCTAGCATCTGCGGGTCTGAAAGTTTATTAAACCATTTGTTTATAGTCATAATTTCAGCCAATAGACGGCCACTGCTGGACATAGGCTTCCCCCCTAAGTTCTCCACACAGATCGGTCCTGTGCCACCCGCATCTATGGGACTCCCGCGACCTTCACCAGATCGTCGACCAGGCACCAGGTGGCACCTCCTGCACGCGGCCTCCACTCAAAGACCTTTCCACCCCAACGGCCGTCTGTTCTCCTCGCAATATGCCCTGCCCATTGGCATTTTTTATAGTGACACAAAACAATCGCTCGCCTTAAGTAAAAAAAGGATCAGCCTACTGTCCCAATGCTGGGCAAGACCTCCATCATACAAATCAAGTCATCACTATGATGGGATAAGACTAATCACCTCGCTTGCCTATTCCGCAATATCGGATTGGTGATCACAAACCCGAACTACCTTTTTAAGTGCCGCATTGAGAAATATTATGTTGTTTTGTAATTTTCATTTTTGGTGCTTAAATAAATAATTTCTATTCTATTCTATACAATTGGCAGCATTGTCGATGAGCACCTCATACCATGCATACCTTGAACAACAGATGATCCTAAATAGATCGGCTGACCCTGCCAGGACTGGACGATGCCGTCGTCGTCTATGAACAGCTTGATGTTGCCCAGGTAGCGCGTGTAGCACGACGCTTGCACTACAGGAATCTAGAAGTCATATTAAATTACATTTTGAAACTGTTTGAAACACTGTTCAAATGAAATAACATTTATACCTATATCTTAAATAAAATATTGGCATTAAAGGGGCTAAGTATATTGACGAAACTAGCGCCACCAATTTACACTGATTGTGGCGGCAATATGATATTTTTTAATAAAGTAAAACTCTACAAACTTAGATGCACAAGTAAATTGAATTTTTGGAGATGCATGCTAGTATTTTTTACACGTGAGAAGGAACAATAATGTTCATTATTGCTAAAAACGGCCACTTTTACAATATCATAGACTTTGAATAAACGTACCCTATGACCATCTTCGCGAGTCACCACAGTGGGGTAGGCGCTGGCGGGGTTGTCGCCGCTAGGGGGCGCGCCGGTGTACAGCAGCGTGTGGGAGTGCCCGCCCACTATGATGTCCACGTCGCGGGAGATGCGCGTTGCCATATTCCTATTTTATAGAACAAAAAATATTATCTTGCTATCATTATGTTAATATAAATATATCGGTACTCAGCTGACAACCCCCCACCCGCCTTAATCCCCTGTTCGCTATAAAAAGTAGCCTATGTCCTTTTTCAGGGTCTAACCATCTGTATACCAAATTTCATTCAAATCCGTTCAATAGTTTTATTAATGAATATTCTTTAAAACAGCAAAATGCTATGTAACCCAAAAAAACCTAACACTTCTTGCGCGATGTAATCTACACCCAGTGACACCCAGGGTTGCAATGAATAGCAACGCTAACTGCAGAATTTAACCTAAATTATTGAAAAAAATTACAACGCACTTCAATCTTTTCGAAGGGCCATAGTTGGTTTAGTGAATGTGTACTAAGTAGTTACTTACAAGTCTGAGGTAAAGCCGACAGTGTGAGAGGACGAATGATGATGTCCACGCCTTGCGCCGTGAGGATCGCTGCTTCTCTGTTGATGGCCTCCACTTCGTCCTCCATTATGACTCCTCCGATTGGGGCTGAGAACTAAAGACAGGGCGTACTATTTATTTAAGGGCACGCGATGGGGGGTAGGAGAACAAAGAAAAACAGCTGGAGTACCTACGCTAAGTTTTTTAAAGGCTGGTATAAGTAACTAATTTTCGCCATTGAATGGCAGATGATTGTCTTTGATTAGCCGAAGTCTATGATACTACATTAGAATATAGGCCCCAACTCACCACCCTGAGTAACACCCCGATGATGCCGATCTTTCTCCCGCAGCGCTCAATCACGATGTGGTTCTTGATGTACTTCCCCAGCTCTGGCTCGAGCGACGTGTATAGATTGGCGCCCAACATGGTACAAGAGTAGCCGAGGACGATGGTACTACATTAGAATATAGGCCCCAACTCACCACCCTGAGTAACACCCCGATGATGCCGATCTTTCTCCCGCGGCGCTCGATCACGATGTGGTTCTTGATGTACTTCCCCAGCTCTGGCTCGCGCGTCGTGTTAAGATTGGCGCCCAACATGGTACAGGAATAACCGAGGTCGATGGTACTACATTAGAATATAGGCCCCAACTCACCACCCTGAGTAACACCCCGATGATGCCGATCTTTCTCCCGCGGCGCTCGATCACGATGTGGTTCTTGATGTACTTCCCCAGCTCTGGCTCGTGCGTCGTGTTAAGATTGGCGCCCAACATGGTACAGGAATAACCGAGGTCGATGGTACTACGTATAATATAGGCCCCAACTCACCACCCTGAGTAACACCCCGATGATGCCGATCTTTCTCCCACGGCGCTCGATCACGATGTGGTTCTTGATGTACTTCCCCAGCTCAGGCTCGTTCATCGTATTAAGGTTGGCGCCCAACATGGGAGCTTTCAGGTGCTCCAGGTACGGCAGCAGGCCTTCGATGCCGTGGTCGAACTCGTGGTTGCCTATTACCTGTAAATAGCAATAATCTACATTTACCTACTCATACAGCAGTATGTACGGTGGCCAGCACATCAAGTTACTACAATCTGTCAAATTTCTTCAATCGAACCTCACTTTTATGTCAAACGTGTTTGGTTCAATATCAACTGAGGAAATTTGACAGATTGTAGTAACTTGATGTGCTGGCCACTGTACATACACTGAGTTGCAGAAACAATCGTTAAGGTATAGTGACGGATGATAAAAAACCGGAGCTGTTTGAAAAATTAGAAACTTATACATAGATAAGTACTATTCCCCTAGTAGGTATTTATATTATTAGGTATTGGAAAATATTTAAAGTACCTACATATGGCTGTAAGTAGTCATTTGATCATAATCAAACAAGCAATCTAATCTATTGATCTAATTGCATGCATTATTCGTAGGTATTTGATGATAAGCGTCATTAGGCTAATGCCAAAAGTTGTTTTATCAAAGTACTTAGGTACTCGAGTCGATTAAACCGAAACAGACTGAACAGAAAACTATGCACAGCCGTCGCTTTAAAATGAGACCCACTAGACATCGGGAACACCCATTTATAGAACTACCCATGTTCAGGCCCCTGTGTGCGGCGCACATAGGCGCAAAGGCGGTAGGGGTGCCACGCGCCGACGCTCACATGAAGATTCATGAATAAAAATAAAGCGCTTCATTGCTTTCGCACACAGGCATTATATGGAGTCGGCGAGCTCCTGGCCTTGGTCAGCTAAGCAATGTTGCTGCTGATTGTATTTAAGCAAAGGAACTTACAAGGTGGTAGCCCTTTAGGATAGTAGTAGGATTTAGTTAGGGTCGCGGGAGTCCTTTGGATGCGGGTGGCACAGGAGCGACACGTGTGAAGAATATTGGGGGAGGCCTATGTCCAGCAGTGGATGTCTATTGGCTGAAATGATGATGATGAAAGGCACTTACATGAGCGTCGTGCGGCAAAATGTTCATGAAGTGCTGGCTCACATTCCACCTTAGGAAGTTGTACCATATAGTACCCTGGAAGGTGTCACCCCCGTTCAGGAGGATGGAGTCGGGCTCGGCCTCCAGCGACTCCTTCACGGCGGTGTAGAGGCGAGCGAACCCGCCTATGCAGGGCGTCACCTCTGGGTCGCACACCCCCCCTTGAGGGCTGACTTCATCGAAGCTGAAATGTGTTGAACATAAACGTAGTACCTTCACAAACTTTGTCTTTATCTGACGACCCGTTTAGCACAATGGTTTGAGCGCCGGTTGAGACGTGGGGTCATGGGTTCGATTCCAGCACCAACCCAGATGTTTGTTGATGAAACAGATATTTGTGTTGGGTCTAGATCTGTGGTTGTGGTTCCTTTGTTGTTTCTAGTTTTCATAGTAAGGGAAAACCTTAGTTTGGGACCAGGATAATGTACAGTCGAGGTCAAAAATATGTTTACACTTTAGGACCTTGTCACAATACATATTTATAAGAAAGTGGAAGTCGTTTTCTTATACATATGTACTGTGACAAGGTCCTAAAGTGTAAACATATTTTTGAACTAGACTGTACCTATGTGATGTCTCAATTTATTTAGGTATTATCTGGCGTTAATCGTCCCCAAATCCCTCTTCAACGAAATATTTGAATTTTTGTAACATCCTTTACCTTTTTGAACGGATTGCTCTTTTGTCTCAATGTTTCTATTGAAAATTACTAAAAGCCCCATAAAGAAGGTACCTATATTTTACCAGTGTTTGTTTTTTACATTATAGAGGACAAGCAGAGGGCTCACCTGATGGTAAGTGATCACCGCCGCCCATGGACATCTACAACACCTGAGGCTTCACAAATAATAAAAATAACTAATGATTTGAAATTATTTATTTATTATTTGATGATAAGCGTCATTAGGCTAATGCCAAAAGTTGTTTTATCAAAGAACGTACCTATCTAATTAGAATGATCGGAGTCCGTCTAGATAATAGTGATGGCACCTTGAGTACTGCGCTGTGTGTGATTTGATGTTTTCAAAGTATATTCTTGCGGCTAAATATAATTTTCGAAGAAAAAGTCCAGTTAGGTACCTACCTAACTGGACTTTTTCTTCAGTACCTACTCGACTCGATTAAACCGACAACAGACTGAACAGGAAAACTATGCCACAGCCGTCGCTTTTTAAATGGAGACCCACTAGGCACCTTGGGAACACCCATTTAATAGAACTACTCATGTTCAGGCCCCTGTATGTGCGGCGCAATAGGCGCGAAGGCGGTAGGGGGTGCCACGACGCAACGACGTCACATGAAGATTCATGAATAACAATACCAAAAAATAACGAGCGCTTCATTGGTTTCGCACTCAGGCATCTATGTAGTCGGCGAGCTTACCTGGCCTGGTCAGCTAAGCAATGTTGCTGCTGATTGTATTTAAGCAAAGGAACCTACAAGGTGGTAGCGTAGCCCTTTAGGATAGTAGTAGGATTTCGTTAGGGATGCGGGTGGCACAGGAACGACTCGTGTGAAGAATATTGGGGGAGGCCTATGTCCAGCAGTCGATGTCTATTGGCTGAAATGATGATGATGAAAGGCACTTACATGAGCGTCGTGTGGTAAAATGTTCATGAAGTGCTGGCTGACATTCCACCTTAGGAAGTTGTACCATATAGTACCCTGGAAGGTGTCACCGCCATTCAGGAGGATCGAGTCGGGCTCGGCCTCCAGCGACTCCTTCACGGCGGTGTAGAGGCGAGCGAACCCGCCTATGCAGGGCGTCACCTCTGGGTCGCACACCCCCCCTTGATGGGCTGACTTCATCGAAGCTGAAATGTGTTTAACATAAACGTAGTACCTACACAAACTTTGTCTCTATCTGACGACCCGTTTAGCGCAATGGTTTGAGCGACGGTTGAGACGTAGGGTCGCGGGTTCGATTCCAGCACCAACACAAATGTTTGTTGATGAAACAGATATTTGTTTTGGGTCCAGGTGATTGTGGTTCCTTTGTTGTTTCTGGTTTTCATAGTACAAGGGAAAACCTTAGTTTGGGACCAGGATAATGTACCTATGTGATGTTGTCTCAATTTATTTAGGTATTATCTGGCGTCAACCGTCCCCAAATCCCTCTTCAAGGAAATATTTGAATTTTTGTAACATCCTTTACCTTTTTGAACGGATTGCTCTTTTGTCTCAATGTTTCTATTGAAGATTACTATAAGCCCCATAAAGAAGACCTATATTTTACCAGTTTTTGTTTTTTACATTATAGAGGACAAGCAGACGACTCACCTGATGGTAAGTGATCACCGCCGCCCATGGACATCTACAACACCTGAGGCATCACAAATTATAAAAATAACTAATGATTTGAAATTATTTATTTATTTATTTAATGAGAAGGAAAGCAAAAAAAAGTACGTAGGTACTCTATTATTTGAGACTCGTGTAAAATATTAAATCATACCGTTTAGGTGATAACAATAGGGTATTGACAAAAAAAATTATGTGTTTAATCAAAAGACCTCTCAATTTAAGAAACATTATTGAAAGATTGCTTGATTCTGATTTGAATCACCTGAGATATCACAACTTTAAAAGCATATTTTGGGCAAGCCCAAAAACGCTATACAAATGGCTACAGGCAAGTGACGTCACACGCTTGTATCTTGTATGCCGCGTCTAGTAAATTTTGTTTGGTACTATATCAAATGTTTCGTTTAAGTAATGGTTTCATAATAAAAGTTGGTGGAAAATGTACGGGTAGTTCATGATATAATTATTTTTTTTAAATTGTATACTTTAAAATGGAGGTGCCCATGAAACTTTGAATGCTCATAAAACCAGCTAGACGTTATATTTAACTGAAAAATGTTGGCCATGGTTTCTCATTACCAGTATTTGGAAAAGTATAAATATTTTTACTATATCGAAATTAGTCAAATACCTATTGTTCTACCTTTACATGGCACGAAATCGAACTTGCCAACCATAGGTACCTAATCAACTCAGATCTTTAAGGGGCTAATGGTTTAAAAAATATAAAAACGTCAAAAAATACTTACTGCGCATGAAAATCATTGAAATGTATGATGTTCAACTCATACAATCCTGTGTCACCTTGTGCTTGAGCTGCCGCAAGGGCTACTAACAACAGTAGAAAGCCCATTCCTTATATTGAACTATGTGCATATAAATGTATAGGCACTAATGAAATGTATGAAAAAACAGCCTCCCTAGGATAGGGGAAGGTAGCAATTAAATCGCGCAAACATTTGCCCAGATCTTATCAGTATTATAACATACTAATCCTCCATCGATAACCTCTGGGACGAACGGAGGATGCTACTCTCATAGGTTGGCCACTTTTGATCTAAGACACTTAGTTTCATATTAAATCTAAATAATTTTGTTGATTGAATTTTTATTTTATATTCCTAATTATTTCAATTTTTTCAGTTAGAATGGATTAACTAATTTAAGCTTGTAATTCGATGAATTACCTAGTTCTTCCAGGTTTTCATATTGAAATTGTTCTAGCCATTTGTAAAATACATTTTTGAAAGTCTTTATGTTATACTGTGGGATGTTTTTTTATTCGAAGATAGTAGTATAATAGTACAAGCGAGTACTAAATTGAAGTTCGTATCGTTTTGCAAATATCTCTCTACGTCTCTCTTTATCAAAGGAGTGTGGAAACTAATTTACAGTGAAATCGGCATAGCACCAGCATAACATAAATATGTATTTAAGTGTTACATTTGTGTTTTCTCTGTCTGATATTTGTAACACAAGTGCTTAGTCAATGTACGAGATTTTGTGTGTATTTAATTTTGATTTCATTGTAATATTTTTCTAAATAAATATACCCAAGTCCGGTCCTGAGTTTCAAATATCAAGTAATAAAAATTAGATAAGACTAAACCATGCCCTATTCACGCTTCAATCTTGAGATATAGCAGGAATTAGCATTATATGAAACGTTATATTATCGTATCTAATCGAACAATCTTACAGGCGTTTCCGTCATATCTCGAGAAACATTCATCAAAATTAAACTTCATATTGGTAGCTGTTAATTACTTTTGATTACCATTAATAGATAATATTTTTTAACATACAAAGAAACTACCGAATCGAATAATGCTTATCAAAAGTAGGTAGATCTCAAGTGGCAATGGGCAGGGCACATTGCGAGGAGAACAGACGGCCGTTGGGGCGGAAAGGTCCTTGAGTGCAGGAAATCGTAGCCGTGGCCGGCCCCCCACAAGGTGGACCGACGATCTAGTGAGGGTCACGGGAGTTCCTAGGAGGCGGGTGGCACAGGACTGATCTGTGTGGAGAACATTGGGGGTGGCGGAGAACATGTCCAGCCATGGACGTCTATTGGCTGATATGATGATAATCATGAATTGTAGTTCCAATGCGTACCTACTATTCGAAGAAAGTGGAGTAACGAGTTTGAGAGAACATTCTTAAATATTAAAATTACAAGATTTCGAAAACCAAAAAGGTAAGTTATCAAACTTGTTAAAAAAAATACAATATAATTTCTAAAACATTTATTTTAATATTATAAGACATTTGCTAAATTAATTACATAAATATAATGACGATAAATAGTAAATGCCGTAACGTCCGTGCAGAATTTCTAAATACATCATATAATTTTAAGAATCGCACATTTCCTTATGAGTGAACAATAGATTACTCAAAATATATCTAGTAAAAAATTTACAAGGCACTTATTTTTTCAAACAAAATGGAATTATTTATAACTGCTCCCACCATTACCTCCAATAACTTATTATGTAATTTGGTATAATATCTCAATCAAAACTATCGGTTGTTTTCGTAAATGTCCATTATTGCAAATAACATAATTGCTGAGATTATAAAAAATACCACTAAAGAGCTATTAGTTCGAAACGAGAAACTTACATTTTACTAAGCCGTGTGGCCTCGGCGACGAAACTAGCGCCGCCAATTGATTTACATTAATTGTGTGTGACGATACTTTTTTTATTAAATCTTCAATGACAACAGAAAATAAAAAGTATCAACATTTTTTGGGGCAAACTTATGATTAATTTCTTTCTATAAGTCAATTAAAGTAAATCATTTGGCGGCGGTAGTTTCGTCGCAGTGACATCTTAAATTAATAAGACTTGCAAATAACCATCTCTAGAATAAGTACACGATATATTATGTAACCCTTATCTTTGCCCTTTCTTTCCAAAAATAATAGGATATCAACAAAGGCGTCTTCACAAATTTAAAAATTCTACTGATCTTCTTTTGTTCGCATTTTGGAGTGACCCATTCCAAGGTTTCCAAAATCAGGGAAGTGTTTCGCCTTTTCTTGGTATCATCCTGAAAAGGTGAAACACGTGCGTGATGTAATCGACACCCAGCGCCATCTACCAGAAACAGCGCAAATTTCCACTCAATAGATTTAATTATGAGTGTAAAACGCAACAAATATCAACAAACAAAAGTCGTTAAAGAAAAAATAATTATCAAATATGTATTTTGAAGATAACGAAGTCAAATCAAAAGTCAATCATGTACGAATTCCACACCTTGCAAAACATCCGTCAATGCGTGGTAAGCGTGATAGATTCATGAAAGATATATTCAATAATAATTATTTTATCGTTCAAAGTTCCTGTCCTTATACATTTAAGCAAGTTTTAATGGAATAATATAATATTAGTAGACAACTTAATGTACAACGTTCTAACTCCACATTTTCTTTAAATAAAAAATAGTAAAAATACGTGTTATATACTTTTTGGACTTGCTTCCTAGGTACTTAAATATAGTAACGTGAAAAATACTGAAATACAACAGTAGAAGAAAACTATCACAATAAACTTTTGTTAACTAAATAACAAACTATATTAACTAGTATCTAAAATTAATTAAATTTCGCCATCGCTAAGTAACGCGTTGCTAACTAACATCACAAATGACTAATTAACTGTAAGTTACAGAAAGCGAAGTTAAAGTTAATCCTTAATTAAGCATGGTGCTCTCTTTTTCCGATCTATTGAAAAATTTCAAGAATAGAGGATTCATTTAAATGACGCTTTCTGTCACTCATCGTTAGTGCAAAAATAATCACTTATTTTAATATAATTTATAGGCAGACCATACAATTAAAAAAAGTCGCCATATTGCGGAATTTTCACATAGTCGTACGTCAAGCTAACGTGTGACATATTAAGATTTTTAGCACAAATTAAACAAATGCAAGCGCCATCAAGTGACAGGTTTGTTACTCCTGGTCAGCCACTTTGAAAACAGTTTAAATTTTGTTTTTCAAAATGTACGAGTACAATAATATCTTGCTTAAATTTTAGAGTTTATAGTAATTTTGTTTAGTACATTTGCCACTGTATTTGGCATCTTCTGGTAAAGTTGCATTAAAAGTAATAATTACTTCAGGTGAGACTGCTCCAATCAATTTTCACCTATAAGGCAGTGGCAAAATAGTTGCCACCTGATTATTCACCTTATCTATCAAAACATAAGGTTAATAATCAGATAGCAACTATTTTGCCACTGCCTTATAAAGGGTTGTAGAATTTGTTGGTTTAATATCAACTGTAGAAATGTGTCAGATTTTAATAACCTGACGTGTGTCTGTACAATTACAATGTTGATGATGGCTAACGTGGACTTATCTTTACGCTCACAATAACTCGTCGAGTTAATGTCATGGGCAGCTCAGTTGGTAGAGCATTCACCCAGTTAGTTAGGTCTAACTGTCGCAGTCAGAGACGTCAATCAACTTTAACTGTCACTTAAGAAAAAATATTGACGCTAATTTTAATGCGCATAAAGTCTATCATGAGATGCTGAATATTAACTTTAATTAACGTCTCTGATTGCTGAGACGGTAGTTAGAGTCGGACCACACCTCCCAGCCGGGCTAACATGCGCGCCGCGAGATAATAATTTGTCGACACTCGTATTGTGTCGGCGCAAGTTGCTTCTCGCTCACCTGACTGAGCGATGAGCGGGATAGAAGGATACGCTCTCGCGAACGAGAGTCGACAAAATTTTGTCGCGGTGCGCATCTGAGCCCGGCAGCTGGGGCTTATTCTCTACTTCAGAACTTTTGAAGAACCTTTCAATGCATTTACTTATCGTTAGCCAGTATTTACTATTCTGATGGGCTTACCAAGTTGTGATACTACGTGTCGCCGAGCCGCCAAGGCTGCGTTGTTGTGAGATGCGTACGCGCACGATACGTTTACGAGTATGGCGTGCGCGGGTTCACGTTGATCATCTCCGTTGTGCTGAAGCAAAACATTACAAATTAGTCACTGTCTTAGAAAAGAGAGAACTGTATGGTGTCAAATTCATACACTTCTGGCGCAAACTCCGAATAGGATTCATGCAGATCTGACGCGAACTCGGCTCAATAAGTAAGTATAGAGTTTTGATTTTGATCATCTACTTTTGCTGTTGACTGTACTCTGGGATAGTTAATAGCTTTCTATCCGTGTTCTTTTTTCATAGAATTATATTATCTACTTTCTAAGTGATATAACTGGGTGACACTATCGGTCCATTCGTTTAGGGGTTTATTCGTTAGAAACACAAAATATTTCTTCATTACGATATTCGCACAGATAAAGAATACAGTACCTACTTCTATTTATCTATTGTACTTATCTTTACTATTTATCTTTACTAAGTAATAACCATTTAGAAAAATGTATCCAGCGTCATTTGATGTTAAACATATTTTCTACTATCATAGTTAATCTATTTTACGTCTTATCTCTTCGTATCCTATCTAGATTCAGATTTCAGTCACCAACACAGTAAAATATTTGATTGAAAACAACCGATTACATTGTAGCTGGGCGTCTGTACCATAGTACACCATCTAGCGGATTTCTAGACGCGAGAGTCCCCATTCAAATATATACTTTGGGTTACAATAATGTAATGTCTAAGTAAAATAAATCTTCTACTGTCACAATTTGGCCTTATACCCAGCTGTCACCACTAGTTAAGTTTCCACAGACGACAAACGAGAAAAAAATTCCATTCGTTGCTAGTGGTAACGGATGCGTTATAGCAACAAATGTATTTTTTTTTCTCGTTTTCGCCTGTGGGAATGGAGCCAAAGGTGACGACTGGGAATAAGTCACAATTTTGTATTATTTCTACGTCCAACTGTACTATATCTACTTCGCCTGTACTATGTATATATCTACCTATGGTAAGGAGGGACTTACGAGGTGACGGGCGCGTTGGCAGCGGCTCCTGTAGGGGGTTCGTGCACCAGGAAATAGGACGGGGCAATTGGGGGATATCTACAGGTTAAATGTTTCGTTAAAGTTAGTGTTGTCTGTATACAACATACGATAGTCAACAATCGTGACAGATTGTCATGGTAGTCAACTTAATTTATCTTCTATACTATTTATAAAGAGATAACTTCTATGGACAACGACAAGGCTTATAGGTAAACCGAAAACACGAAACGCTTGCGCAATGTAATTGGACACAGCGCCATCTATCGGTTCATTTCTGAATTACGGTCCCGAAGCGAAGTGAAGGCGGGCCACTAGTTTATTTATATAACTGTCACCCCTGTGTGGTTACTAAACCACAAGCTCCCCCCTTCTTTCGCCCTCTCCTCCCCCTTTCTCTCGCTTATCTCCCTCCTCTTTCTCTCTGTCTCACCCTCCCCCTTTTTCCCCACATACACTGGCTTACCCTCCTTTCTCTTGTGGTAAACGATACGAGCTGCCATTAGGATCCCTTGTCGTAGAAAATATGATGAGGGAGAATACGACGAGCCCAGGTCTCAAACACGGCAAATGTAATTTTATCGACAGTTTAGTATGGAAAGCGATCTGTATCGCGAATCTTGACGACTTTTTGGTACAAGTGGTGGGGTGGGTGAATGACCTTTATTGCAAGTTTATCTGTAATGTATGTATTAATGTTTATACCTATGTATATAAGTATTGTATCATTGCACCGCCTTACACCTTGATCAAGTGTCCTTTATCCAAAGGTTGCCTGGAAGAGATCGCTCATAGCGATAAGGTCGCCTTTGTTGTACATTACTCCTGTTATAACTAGTTTTAAGTTTTATACCTCTGTTTTGTGTGCAATAAAAAGCATATTCATTCATTAATCTGGCACGAACTATAGTGTCACTGACCTCTTGGAGCAGCGCACGTGGATGACCAGCAGCACGATGCCGAGCAGCAGGCACAGCGTGCCCACCACCACGTACGCCACGCCCAGGAACGGGTTCTTGCCGCCCAGCAGCGACGTCGTCGAGATCACGAACGACTTGGTGCCGTCGAAGTCCGTCACCGGGTAATCTGGAGACAGTTGAGATAGATTAATTTTCGTGGCAGTCATCCATACTAATATTATAAATGCGAAAGTAACTCTGTCTGTCTGTCTGTCTGTTACTCTTTCACGCCAAAACTACTGAACGGATTTAAATGAAATTTGGTATGCAGATGGTCTAGACCCTGAGAAAGGACAGGCTACTTTTTATTGCGAAAAAGAGGTTGTAAGGGGTTAAGTGGGGTAAAAAGTTACTTTTCCATGCGGACGAAGTCGCGGGCGGCCGCTAGTTTAATATATAGTAGACTAGGTGTTACCCGCGACTTAGTCCGCGTGGATTAGTAAATTTCCACCCAACCTTTTAACCCCTAACAACCCCCTTTTCGCAATAAAAAGTAGCCTATGTTCTTTCTCAGGGTCTAGACCATCTTATATGTATATATACCAAATTTCATTCAAATCCCTTCAGTAGTTTGGCGTGAAAGAGTAACAGACAGACAGTGTTACATTCGCATTTATAATATTAATTAGGATTCTTATTTGAGATAAAATAAATGGACTGGCGCGATGACGCAGTTGGTAGTGAAATGCCTCATACACCAAAGGCGAACCTGATGGGTCATGCTGAGTGACACAGGATAGATTTTTTTATTGTTGTTATTTGTTGTAAATAAATCTCGATGTTTTTCTTTGGTATTATTGTTATCGTCTGTACTGGGTGTGTGGCTTGTGTTTAGCAAATAACAGTACTCATATGTATCCTTGTTTTCGTCACGTAGTGACGTAATTATACTGATTTTTAATCATGTGGAGTAAACTGACAGATGTCAATGTGTCATCCCCATACATTATCGCTCAATTTGACAGATGCAAGATGTCAAAATGTACGAAAACTTCACATTTGCATCCGTCAGTTTACTTCACATGATTATGAATCAGAGTATTGGTGATATAGATACTTAAAGGAAACAGCCCAGCCACCGTGTACCGCCGAGTAACGGTCCCGTTAGCCCTATAGGGTAGAAAGGGTGTTACAACGATTAGCAGCACACCCAGTAATCAGAACACAAGACACAATTCCCGGGTCAAACTAAAAGTATGTTTCGAATTTTCCGAAGATTTCTCGGATTTCTGATCACCAATTCGCATTAGGCAAGCGTGGTGATTAAGCCTAATCCCATCATAGTAGCGATGACTTGATTTCTATAATGAAGGCCTTTGCCTTGCAGTGGGACATTATACAGGATGTAACAAAAAGGGGGTATCATCCCAAAGTGAACCGATTTTGACACACTTTACAAATCTCGTATTAGAGTTTTTAATTTGCCAAGTTAATATAACGATTATTAATATTTAATTGAAATCCGATTCTTCGGGAAATCCATTTCAATTGGCACAACACTAATGAGCAATCAGCTGATAGGGATATTAACCTTTGACCTCTCCTTTTTGAATAGTTACCGCCCCTTGCATTCCTGCCAATTGTTTCCATACAAAATTGTATAAATGAATTACAGTAAGATTGTTTATCTTTTCCTAAAATATTTTTTTATTAATTTGAAACTTTTCATATAGAATCTACACAAGGTATACATTATTTCCCCTTTTTGTTACTCCCTGTATAGCCTGATACTTTTTTTTTTTATGTGATAGGTAGCAGGCGAGCAGGCGGATCACCTGATGGTAAGCAATTGCCGCCGCCCATGGACACTTGCAACACCAGTGGGGTTACAAGTGCGTGCAACCTTTTATCCCCTTCCCCCCGAGTGGGCCACCGGGGGGAATACTTTTTTACTTTATATGCGCACGCGCAACTTACTGTACTGCACGGTGAGCTCGTAGGCGCCCTGCGTCAGCCCCTTGCTGAAGCCGACCTGCGAGTGGTCGACGCGGCGGTACAGCTTGCGGAACGTCGGCAGCGCTGCCGTCCTCATCCACACTATCAAGTCTTCGTTCTGATGATAAAAGTGCGCTTTAAACTCCCGAGGTCACTAAGGGTGAATTTCCACAGAAGCGGAACTGCGTGGAGTTGAGCGGATACCAAAGATTTAAATCATGGAACTGTGGGAGAGCCACGCTTCGGCATGAATGGGCCGACTCGACCGGAGTGATACCATTGCCTCACAGAGAACCGGCGTGAAGCAGCCCCAGTGCTGTGTTTCGTCGAGTGAGTGAGGGTACCGGAGGGAAGGGGATAAAAGGTTGGCGGGGCACTTGTAACTCCACTGGTGTTGCAGGTGTCCATGATCAGGTGATCCGCCAGCTCGTCTGCCACCTAGCACATAAAAAAAAATGCCCTGACACCTAAAAACGAGGCAATGTTTTGATGAATGCAGGTAAGTATTTTTCATTCGTTACGGGACGTCTTCGTTTTAAGCCATCAGGCGTGAGAAAATTGTGACTTTGTGAACATTGGTACCAATGATGCGCTTTGTTTGAATGAAGGTATATTCTCATTCGTTACGTGACGTCTTCGTTGTAAGCCACCAGGCGCGACAAAATTGTGGCTACGTGAACGGTGGTACTGGTGGATATGATGATGGTGGTATGGAGCTCGGAATGTTCCCCATGAAAAAAAAAAAAATTCCGCCGAGCCGATTTTTTTTAGGGACAACCATCATGGCCATTCACTTATATGTGTTTTTTTTATATTATAGCAAACGAGCAAGCAGATCACCTGATGGTATGTGATCACCGCCGCCCATCGACATCAGCTACACCAGAAGGAGTGCGGATGCGTTGCCGGCCTTTTAGGAAGGTATAGGTGGTAAGCTTTAATTTCGATTAGTTAGTAAATCGTACCTGGAATCCATTGTTGCTAGGGTTGTCAGGATCGAGCTCCCACACGTTTACGCGCCAGTTCACGGGCTTGGAGAAGTTAGCGAATGCTGAAAACACAAAAACACATTAAATAATATTAAAATGTTCACTAAATAATATCTAATACTTATGAATACTTATTATATTATATGCACCATGTGTATTATTTAACATAATACCCCACTTCAGGAATTTGGCAGGACAGCGGAACACAAGATAGGTACAAGAAGGTAGGAGATGTATAAGAACGACTTCTACTTTTTATAGACACATGTGTTGTGACAAGGTCCTAAAGTGTATACACATTTTTGAAGTTGACTGGACATACATAGTACATAAAATATTAAACAGAGGTATTTGATATTGTTATTTATTATTAACGCTTTCGTCAGCTGTTTGTTAAACAAGCTCAATTATTGTTGATGTCATTTTAAAACTGTATACACAATTAATCTCGACACTTACCAATTTGCAGATCTCCCTCAGGATTTCTGAACTTGATATCCCTATCGGAGTTCCAAGCGATTCCTGTCTTCAAAACGGGTACATCTTTGTTGGCATCCACCGAGCGGACTGTTAGTGTATCTGTTTAAATTGAATATAATAAATAGGTTTATTAACGTAGATTGTCAGTATTCATAAATTCACAGTGTCGTAAAACAAAAACTGAATATGAAAATTTATTTAGCGCTTATTTATTTATCCTGTTGACATAATTTCTAGAACAAAAACTTCACATTATTGCGCAATTTTCTCAAACGTACGTTTTGTTTAATAATATTCACAGCAAAGATTAAACAACTATAATAGTCAGATATTCATATTAGGTATTGAAATTATGAAAAAAAACAAATGTAAATATAATATTAGGCGATGGCGGATGACTCCTATAGCCCCAAATGGACCACAGTCGCCAAAAATCATGAAATGTGGAGAAAGGGTAGGGAGGCCTTAGCCCAGCAGTGGGAAAAAACGGGTTCTTAATACATAACGTAGCATGAGGGTTGGGCTTGGGGCCAATGAAATCCGACAAGTTACAGCAACTCTTTTTTATTCTTCTTCTACAATAGCACAATCTTATAACTATTTCTCTTAACGTCTTATTTTAATTAATTAATCTGAACTTCTTCCTTCCGCGCGTCTTTCGTCTTCCTTCGCCATTCCTCTTCCCTCTCTCTCACACTCATCATTCCCTCTCACTCACTCGTCTGCGTTCCTTTCCACACTTAATATTCACATACTCGTTATCTTACATACACCAATCCTACATAACCATTAAAATTTTGTATTTACCATTGAACAGAGAATTGGCGATAGCACCGCAAGGAGCAACTGGCTTCCGTTTCCCATCTACTTCCACAGACGCAAACGGCTCCACAGTCCGAGGAAGGAGTCATTGATAAACGTCCAAGTAGTTGATTGTCATCCCTGAAAGGGAAACAATATTTATGTGAGATAAATAAAAAATAATGGATATTGTGTTTGATTTTAAACATGTTTGGTTCTAATTACTTATTCATTAAAACTAATAATTTAATAAAACACAACACCTAATACATTGACCTAACTCCATTCATGCTCATACTCAGTAGCTTAAGCACTTGTGTTACAGATTAGGGATGTTATGGATATGAAATTTCGGTTACGGATTGGATACGGATATAGGAATGATTGTTATACCGGATACGGTTACGGATACGGATAATAAATTATTTCGGATTATCCGTTAGTTTCGGTTACGGATATTATATTTTTAAGGAATTTTTAAAAGTAAAATACTAATAGGTAATAAAGTAGTTTTGTTTCGTTTTTGGCAGGAATTACAATCAGTCTGTGAGTAATTATTACAGCTATTTAAAATAAAAATAAATATAAATAATTATATTATATTGAGTATTATCTAAATCTTAGATGTTTTAGATCAAAACACCTAAAATGAAAATGTAATAACAAAATTATTACTTATACTGAATCAGTAATTTCGTATTAAAAGAAAATATTGTGTGTCGGCACTGGCAGCGGCCGGCCGATCAAAACAACTTGTCATAACGTGTCTCAATTAGGCTCCGCCCCTATCCGATACTATCCGAAACATTCATTTCGGATTCGGTTACGGTTACGGATGATTTTTTATATCGGATATCCGATAGTTCGGTTACGGTTACGGAGCTCCTTAACACCCCTATTACAGATATCAGGCAACAGAGGAAACACAAAAATAAGTAATGCTTAAATACATATATTACACTCAGACACTGAAAAAAACAAAAGAGTGTTCATCGCACAAATGTTTGTCCATGGTGGGGATCGAACCCACAATTTTTGGAGTATGAGGCAGGGTCACTACTAAATGCGCCATTCAGCCAGTTAAACAATACTTGGTTCTATTTACTTACTTATTTAATCAGGACACACAAAATACTGACCTAGATTTCACATAACGCCGATGGTTCTGGTAATAGTTGCTCAGGCCCATAGTTAGAAGTAAACATCGCCCTTAAAGTCCTCGGACAGGTTGAAGTTTATCTTGCACCGGCACTCCTCCATGAAGTTCTGCTTGATATAGTCCGCACATGTTATGTTCTCGTCTTCTTTCAGGCAAAATGTGTAGTTTATCACATGCTCTTTACCTGAAATTAAAGTAATAGACAGCTTATAATTAAATGTCCTATCAAAAAGTTTCCTCATCACTTTACAATAAATAAAAATAAATAAATAATTCACCTCAAAATGTCATACATTAAAGAATATTTTATTACAACACTCACATTACATAAAAACATCTTGAAAGATATATAAATATTAGCCAAAATTCTATCTTTCATCTATGAAGAATTAAGATTATTTATCTTCATAGACTGTCAGAACACACATGCTCTTCATATCTAGTTTTATTGTTTATCTTTTCTTGGAAAATATGAGTCATACATACACACATGTTGGATATAGTGAACTTGGTATTTACTTATAGACGGGACATACATAAAGTTAAAATCAAAGAAAAAATACACACTTAATGAAAACACTGCTATAGACCATAGTGCATATCTATGCATTCGCACATTTCGCACATTCTTTGTGGACAAAAAATGTATGTCTTTTTGTTCATAAAAAAAAATATCCCTTTGGTGTTTTCCTTTTTGAGATTCCTTCATTAAGGTTTACGATCACCAAAATTATCAATCCTATCAATCATAGTATCAGTAAATTTCTTTTGCTAATTACTTTGATTGTTGTGAATTCTACTTCGTTCAAAAAATTAAAATACCGAAGCGAAGCGAGGGCGGGCCACTAGTACTTAAGTAAAGAAGCAGCAATACTTGTAGTGACAAATTACTAAGTGATTTCCTTAAGTTTAAAAAATACCACATGTCTGAAAACAGCTCAGTGTTTC